>NDGM011167808.1:0-14152 GCA_002564305.1 Octomys mimax | reverse complement strand
AGATGGCTCAGTGGAATAAGTGCTTCCCTGGCAAGCACAAGGGCCTGAGTTTAATCCCTGGTTACACATAAAAATAAATAAAAAAGCTCAAATCAACGTCTAACTAAAGTCTAAAGTCAAATGAAATCTAACTCCTCTCATAATGAGGAAAAAAAGGTAGAACAGTGTATTTAAAAGCTACTTAAGATGATAAGAACATTGTCATATGGGGCAGAGTACCCCACGGGTCTGTTGGGACGGAGGTTATTCCTGAGGGAAAAAGGGTTGAGAAGGAAAAGGTTTCTGGAAAAGATGATTTTGAAGTGAACTTTGAAGTTTGAATAATTGATTAAGTTATACATTATTCTACGAAGAAAGTGTCCAAGTTTAGATAACAGCTCGAGAAAAGATTGGTGGACTCTTTTGGCAGGGGCAGTCTTCAGAGGGTGTTTGGGGCCTTCATTCCTCAGCGGAGCTGACAGTGGAGATGTGTGCAACAGCACTGAGGACCCGGAGTGGCAGCCTGAGTTCTCGGGGGAGTCACTGTGACAAAAGACCACAAACAACTTGTGTATGTGTTGACAATTCCTTGTAGCCAACAGGACCAGGATTCAAGGCAGCAGTTGGGGCATATTTGCTTAGTGTCTGGAAGTCATGTTCTGTAGAACATCAGAAAAAGCATGCACGCACACATGCATGTACCACACACTTGCACACGCCACACACATGCACACATGTGACACATGCACATACCACACATGTGCACAATGCACACAAGTATATGCACACACATGCACATACCACACACGCACACAGGTACACACATGCACACATGGACACACACATACACCATACATGTGCACACACGAACACACCACACACATGCACATACCATATACATGCACACAGGTACACACATGCACACACCACACGTGCACATAAGCACACATGTACACACCCCACACATTGGACTGGAAAACAGGGAAGAAGGACATCAGTAAACTGCAAAACTGTGAGCAATTTCTAGTAAATAGCAAGTAAACAGAACTAAAGAGGAAAATAAAAAATAACATCTCCAAATATTGTTCGGTGGGGGGAAACTAATGTAAAGAATAAGAGCACTTCCGGGAAATTCTGAACAGAGGACTATATGAAAGGTTGTGGTAGCGGGACCCCAGTCATCACAATATGTAATTAATGAGTTTAAGCAATTTTTTAACAGTGTCCTCAAGCAATTTTATAAATATAAAACAAATTACACTTGATTCATTGAATCAATAGGAACTTGTAGGTAATTATGAAAACTAAACATATTAGGAAAATAGCAAAAAAAAAAAAAAAAAAAAGTGGACCTTTGAGGTAACCAGCAGGAAAAGAAATTAGAAAGAATTCTCTTCCTAAAAACGTGAAAACCTCGTAGAGAGGAACGGCAGCTGGAGCACGACGTTCTGTGCCGTTGGTTCAGGACAGGACCCATGGAGGTGTGGAAGGGTCTGTCCAGAAGTCAGCTCTGCAATAAGATACTGGGCAAGTAGGTGTGAAAGTGGATGTCTGCCTAGTGAATGTCACCTGGTCAACTGGCTTGCCATTCAGGGAGGGAGGAATACAGCTGTACAAGAGCTCCTACTGATAATGGCAGCCTTCTTTGGGGGGAGCTGATAGGGGACCTTTCAAAAGGTCCATGTTTTGGAGTTTTTGTAGGACTCTAGGAAGGCATTATTTGTATAAAAAAGCAAAAGAAAAGACAAGGCAATGAGAGGACAACGCCTGTGATGCGTCACATAGCTGAATGTTTGGTTTCCTCCGGGGGATGTCGATGTGCCTTCGAAATTGGAATAGAAGCTTCGTGCTCTGTGCATCACAGTGCCAGCCTGTACATCGCTATGTGGAGAAAGGCATTGAGGGTGTACTTATGCTGCCACTCAGCGTGAAGCTGTAGCCACCTCTTCCTCTAAATGGACAATGCATAGGTAGAAGTCGAAAGCTTCTGTGTGGAGAGTGGAGCCGGCCCAGAGCCAGCCCATCCCTACAAGCCTGAAGGTTCCATACCTTTCTCTCTCACTTAGTAGCCATGGTACACCACGCTGCGCAGGTGGCTAAGGAACAGAGACTCCCGGGGATGCTGTGATGCAGCCGCGCTGCGCCTGGCTCTGACACCAGCTGAAGTGCTGACTTGAGTAAACTACTTGCAGTTGTTTGTTTGTTTATTTTTGCCATACTTGGGATTGAACTAAGGGACACGCGTTTGACTCCATGGGTGATCCGCATCCCTGGCCCTTTTTATAATTTAATTTGAAATGAGGTGTGGCTGGTTACCCAGGCAGACCTGGAACTGGTCATCCTCCTGCCTCAACTTACAGGTAGTGGGGATTACCAGTGGGCACCACTATGCCTGATGAAAATGATTTTTAATTAAGATTGTTTCACCTGCAAGTTGCACTTGAACTGATCTACCTCGCGAGATTTCATCACATGAAAATATTCAGCGCAGAGCTTCGCACACAATGACGTTGAACGAAGGTCCTTGCAGGAACCAGTAGGGAGCAGTGGGGACCACAAGGACCTTCAGGGCCTGTTGGGAACATTTGTGGAAGAGGACCATCTGGTTATGCTTTTTCGGCCACTGGAAAAGATGCTTATGTCCACATGGTGTGGGGCTTCCCTCCAGAGAAGTGGGCTTTCTGTTTCGTGGCCTCTTTTGGGAAACATGGGTGGCAGAGCCAGAGGCCAGAGTGACCAGCCATTCCCAAGCCGTGTGCTTGTGCCCAGCTGGCTGATGTCCTGCTGCCCCCACGGTGGCTGCCGTCCCCTCCTGCCCATCGCTGGTCCCCCGGCCCACACGTGCAGTGGCCAGCCAGGAGTGATACCGAGGTTATGCCTTTTTAGACAGCAAGAATTACAGCCCACAGCTTTGGAGTAAATCCTTGGAAAGAGTAATTTCTTCTCTGCTCTGCTGCATCCTGCAATTACTGCTCCCCCTGTGTCCCTGCTGGTCATGCTGCTGTATGAGTGACAGTCTCTGCGGCGAGGGGCTGGGAGGGACCGGCAGAGGTCGTTAGCCGGTGACCACCCCACTCACAAGCACCTTCTGTGTGTGTGTGTGTTGTGTTTAGCCTTGACAGCAACCAGAGGAGCCAGGAGTGCCAAGAAGGGGCCCCAGGGGTGCGCCAGGGGTGCCTGCTGCCTGCGCTCCGGGCCAGGCTTCCTGCCTCAATGTCTCTGCAAGCTCTAGAAATCTCTTTGTTCCCACCCAGAGTTACTGTGTTAAGTAAAAACATTGTGTGGAAATTCTCAACCTCCTGCCGCTTCCATGTTGAACAGTTAACTCTGTTGGGATCCAAAAGCACACAGGAAAGTACTTACTGTGTAATCGAGGGGTGTCAGAGAAGTCACTATGAGAATTCTGGGGAGTGTGCTAAGATGCCACCTCTTCTTGGTAGGTGAAGCCACTATAACCCTTGGTACGTCTGACCATGGGTCTTATAGGAGTGTGGGAACTTTGACCCCCGAGCGTGAACCCAAAGCCCAGTCAGCATTTGCAGGACCAAGTGGAATGAGCTTAACCCACACGTGCCGCATCTTTCTGTCACTCTGCCTAATGGCATGGCTTCATAGCTCAGCCTCCGTAGACATGTTCTGGGGCCCTGTCTGTCTCTCCTCTCACTTCATACCCATGTGTGCATGCACACATGTATGTACACCATCCAGTTATAGCACCAAGAAACATTTGGACCAATAATTGGAGCAAGGTCCCCTTCCTGGCGAAATCAGAGAAAGAGTGCATGAGGCTCCGGGGAGGAGCAGGGGCTGCCCCACATCAGTCTTAGATGGTATCTGTGATCAGAGGGACGTGGGCTGCTCGTCCACCCCTCTGTGCTTCAGAGCTGCCGGTGACCCAGAGGGGACGCGTGCCCTTCTGCAGTTGCCTGGAGACTGCTCACAGTCACCTCTCTTTCATGGCTCTGAAGGGGGAAGGAGCTGCACAGAGCCCGAGACTCAGCAGAGGGGAAAAAGGTCCTGCGTGTTTAAAACAAGCATCTTACTAGGAGATAATGGTCGAGCTGTGGGTCATAAATGATGTATTTTGTTCTTTTCGTCTTGCTGATGGCACAAGGGGAAAAAAAAAGTTCATCTCTCGCTTATCAAAATACTGTGACATTTCTTCTTCCACAGGAAAATTTTCAGTCACAGACTTCTGCAGCTACCGACACCAAATTTGCGCAATGCTGCAACTCCACGGCATCAGGAAAACCTGTTTGAGACTAGTGTCCTTTTTCAATCTTCCCTCCAACTGAAACCCACGCCCACCCCGCCACCCCATCATGTGCTGTAAATTCCCTACTTCATCACTCCAGGGACACATCTAGGGCTCCCTACGCAGACAGCCCTTGTTTGCCTCCTGTTCCATTAGTCATATTTTTTGTGATGTCATTGGCACAGTTATTTCTAAACTCTTAGTTTTCTTGGTCCTTTAAGCTTCAGAGAAAACAAGCTATACAAAGTTTTCTTGAAAATGAACACATTGGAAACAAATTTAAAAATAAGGAAGTGTGGAGCTGGGGGGATAGCTGGAGCTAAGTGCCTGCCTGGCAAGTGCAAGGACCTGGGTTCAATCCCCGTTACCGCATGCTGTGTTGGCCCCAGAACCAGGCATGTGGCACACACCTGTAATCCCAGCTCTGGGGAGGCTGAGACAGGAGGATCGCTATGAGTCTGAGCTGTGTAGTGAGACCCTGTACCAAATTAATCAATTGAGTGATTAAATATATTTCTTTAAAAAAGATTAAGAAGTGTGAAAGGGCCATTCTGTGCCAGCCACTGGGTGCTGATTGTGTCCCAAGTCTTTAGTGCAAAAGAAATGCTCACTCACTTATTTGAAGGGAGGGATAGGCTTCTTTCCATGCTGCATGTTCCCTGCAGAAATCAGAACAGTAACTTGTCCAGTGGCAGATCAATAGGAATAGGACTGTGGGACTGACTGTGAAGCGCTCGTGTTATGCAGTGAGGTGATGTGATTTTCGTGTCTTCCTTGAGATTAAATTGATTTTGCTCATGAGCTAACGACTCCCACATACCTGGGAAGTCCGCTTGCTTTAGTGCTCCAAGTCTTCCTGATGACCTGAGGTCTTAAATTGGTGCAGCAGCTTGAAGCCCCAGCATTTGTTTCTGTAGCATTAGGCTTCCTGCTGTCTCCCATATTGACATCGTGCCTCACTTGTGTGGGATGAGTTCTTCTCCTTTCTCCTGAAAGCCTGCTTGTCCCGTCCCACTAGCTTCTGTCCTCCACATCCCACTAGATTCTGTCCTCCACATCCCACTAGATTCTGTCCTCCCCATCCCACTAGATTCTGTCCTCCCTACTAGATTCTGTCCTCCCCATCCTACTAGATTCTGTCCTCCCCATCCCACTAGATTCTGTCCTCCCCGTCCCACTAGATTCTGTCCTCCACATCCCACTAGATTCTGTCCTCCACGTCCCACTAGATTCTGTCCTCCCCGTCCCACTAGATGCTGTCTTCCCCACCCTACTAGATTCTGTCCTCCCTGTCCCACTAGATTCAGTCCTCCCTGTCCCACTAGATTCTGTCCTTCCTGTCCTACTAGATTCTGTCCTCCCTGTCCCATTAGATTCTGTCCTCCCTATCCCACTAATTCTGTCCTCCCTATCCCACTAGATTCTGTCCTCCCCATCACACTAGATTCTGTCCTCCCTATCCCACTAGATTCTGTCCTCCACATCCCATTAGATTTTGTCCTCCCTATCCCACTAGATTCTGTCCCCCCATCCTACTAGATTTGGTCCTCCCTGTTCCACTAGATTCAGTCCTCCCTATCCCACTAGAGTCTATCATCCCTGTCCCACTGGATTCTATCCTCCCTGTCTTACTAGATTCTGTTCTTCAAAACCTTCTAAATTAGCTAGCACACCTCACTCACCCAGATCCAGTGCTGAATAAAACTCCTTGCACATATTAAGGCCATGGAAACTAAGACAAATAAGCCCAGAAGAGGGAAACTTGGTGTCCTTCTCACTGTCACATAAAGAATAGTCAGGGGTATGTCGTGAAGAGAGTGGATGTCAGATCTGCTGGGGAAGGAAGAATTCACTGTAAAGTACAGTTGGTTTTCACATTTAAAAAACTGCTAGGGCCAGCCAAATAGCTCAGCAGATTAAAGTGCTTGCAAGCAGGTGAAGGGACTGGGGGTTTGACTCCCAGGCCTGCCGTGCTGGCCCCACTCCTGGGACACACTGAGATGGCAATTGAGAATGGGCGTGGTGGCGCATGCCTGTAATCCCAGGTCTTGGGAGGCTATAACCAGGTAGATCACTACAAGTCCAATCTAGTAGTATAGACCCTTCCCTAAAATTAAAAAAAAAAAAAAACAAAAACAGAAAACACTGCCAAGTCCCAAAATCATTTGGCTGGGCTCTGGTCCTTCTGTGTCAGTGAGAAGGGTTTCATACAGAGTCTGATAAAGTCTCCAAGGATAATGATCAAGTAGACCGGAGAAAAGTCCGCATTAAGGAAGGACACATTGGGTGAAAGGCTAGTGTCTGATGGGAAGCGAGCATGATGTAGAGACTCTAAGTAACTGTCTGGCCTGAGAACCAGGAAAGTAACATGCTCTTACTTCTGTAAAACCATTCTATTGACTGAATGATTCTCTGCTAGTGCTGATTGGAGTATAGGAAAGAAAATATTATGAACCTGTTTATGGGTGTAACTCTCTCTCTTTCCTCTGTCCTCTGTCCTGGCCCCTCTCACTGCCTTGTTAGGTGACCCCATTGGCCTGCTGTAAGACTTTGTACAGATTGCTTCCCCGTCTGTGCGTGCCTCAGTTTCCCCATCTTGAAGGCAGTGGCGGCAGTCTGTATTCCATAAGTGGTTCTGAGGATGGCTGAATGTGTGTCAGTGGCCTGGCCTGATGTCTGCAGTATAGGAGGCGATGGAGAGTAGCTGCATTGAAGAAGGGAAGCCATGCTCCTCTCAGCACATCTCACCCCTCCATCACCTCACCAGGGCAGACTCAGCAAGCTTGGGCAGGGGAGGCATCACCTGCTGACTAGGACAGGAGTGACTTTGAACTCACATCATCGGCACGATGAGTGTCTGCACTGATGTAGCTAAGTGGGCAGGTTGCAAGAGGCAAGCTTTATTTCTCTTAAACTCAAGGTCTACGCTGACCCCAGCACCAGCTAGCAGCTGCGGCTAAGGAAGGGGCTCTCGGGGACAGTGCCTGCAACGCAGCCTAGCTGAGGCCTGATCGCCGTCCAGGGCCAGGTGGAAGACGAGGACTATGGAGTCTACACTGGGCCATTGATGCCTGGCCTTTCAAGTGTGGGCTCCGCCTACGCTGTAACCTGAACTCAGTCCTGAAGAATGTACGGCACCTATGCAGGAATCAGACTTCTGCCCTCCTAGAATGCCAGAGCAAGTCCAACTCTTGCATCTTCCAGCTTCATGGCTTTAACGTTATTCTGAGCTTGCTAGGTGCCAGGCTTCCACCGTCTGTTCTCTGCACAAGCCAGCCAGGCTCGGCCCTGCTCTGGAGCCTGAGCGGAAGGCAGATGGATGGGAACCACAGCAGATGCAGTGTGTGGAGGCTGCTCTGCCTAGAGAGATGCAGAGAGGGGAGGCTCTGGGCCTAATGGGAAAGCAGGAGTGAGCGTGGCCGGGAGAGGCCTTACAGGGCGAGGGAGCAGCCCCTTGGGGGGCCCTGAGTGTCTGTTTGACCTACATGATCGGGCTGCAGGATGTCTGTGGTATTGCTACAATAATTAGTGTGTTGGGTGGGAGAAAACAGTTTCCCTGTGACGTTTTCACACACGCATGTGACATACTTGGCTTCGTCTGCCTTCCTGTGGTCCCTGAAGCCCCTCCCCTTCTCTTCCCTGAGTGTCCCCCCACCTTCACTTGCAGGGTTTTAAGCTGCTGTGGGTGACACCAAGAAGCTCCTGGGGTACACTGCCCTGGAGGGGGTTGCACTCATTTCCAAAGGCTGAGTGGGAGTTGATTGGGCCAAAGGAGGGAAAAAAGCATCAAATGTGCAGAGAGAGAGAGTTCTGCTCACAGTCAGTTCCTGGCCCGCTCTCCTCCCACATTCGGAAGGAAGGATGAGCAGTCGAGAGGTTGCATTTTCTACCAAGCAGGATATCAGAGTTATTTGGAGGGATGGTGTCCAGGTGGTGATCATGCCTAGAGAGTAAGTATGCACAGCATGGAACTTGAGTGAGTGTGGTTCTACGCACATTAGAAGGGAGTGGAGATGAGGCCACCGTGCTGTGTTTTCTACCATCAAAGATTTCATGGTGGCACTGTGAAGACACAGCAGGAGGTGGAGAAGGGGGCTGTCCTGCGCTGCTATTTTATGCACAGAACATACCATGCAAATCCACCACCTCGCTCCCTCGTTCTGTAACTCTACATTAGTGCTGAGGTCTGAAGCACTCTCCTGTGTCTTGGAAATAAAGCTCCTTGCATGTGCTGCTGTGCTTATCCCAAAAAAGAAAAATCCAGAAAATGGTCCTCTTGTGCTGCCCTGCAAGCGCCACAGGCTGGTGGCTTGGACAAGAAGTCATTTCCCGCTAGGTCTGCGTCTGGAGGTGGCAGGCCTGACACTCAGGTCTCCCTCCTTGTCACCTGGGCTCTGCTTGGTGGCTGTCACTTGGTCTTCCTTTCATGAGCACCCCTTTATCTTTTCATCTTCTGATTTCCTAATCTTCGTGTTTGGAGACCCTGTTTGCAGAGTGTAATGAACAACTGTGTCGTGGGGCGTGGCTTCGGGGCACACCACCCCTTCATTCTTTGTATTCCCCTTTCCTTCTAATTCATAATTACTGAAAAAAGGAATCCTGTTCCCATTTTTACCAAACTTCATTTGTGGCTTAGGTATATAGCCATTATTCAAGTTGGAGGTGCTTCTAATTTTAATGCCAACAGAATAGGTTGTAATCAAATTTCAAAGTAACAATCTGGCCCTTCCACCTTTAAAAACCCATTTCTCCTCTTAGAAGGGCACTGTCCTGCCTTAGAGGCCCCCACTTGATCTCATTTTCTGTTAACCACCCCGGTAGCAACCTGAGTCACAGGGAAGCCTGCAGCACAGTGTTGGAACTGGGGGCACAGTTCCGTCCCTAGTGTCAGGCGAGTTCGGAGCATAGCTCTGTGACTAGGTGCACTGTGTGCACAGCGTGCTCCTCTGTTACTGGGGAGCAGGTCCACAGCTCCTACTCCTGTGGTTCCTCTCTGGCCCGTTCTTGGGGGGAGCCCAGCCCTGCCTCTCCTCAGCCCACTGCCGCCTTCCAGGTGCCTTCAGCCCAGCTCTCATCTCCTCGACCCCTGACGTCACCCCAGCCAGGGCAGGGCCGCAGTTGCTCCATGAATGTGGCAGGAAGACAAGCTGGGTGTGTAGAGAGAGCGCCTCCTTGATTTTCAATCCACACACATCTGCTTGTAGTCGGATTATGGATTTGAATAAGTTGAGCCGGGAGTAGAGATTCAGAACCAAAACATATTCATCAAAGTCTTAAATATGACTGAAAATCAGGCTGCTGTGTTAATGAACATATTACAATTCATAAGGTGGTCACAGTCTTTGGCACCTGCTGCAGGCAGATGTGCCAATAATTGGCTGCCTGGAGGGGAGACTTTCTTAAAAAAAAAAAAAAAAAAAAAGCTATTTTCTGATGGAAGCAGCTAAACTTGCTTGACTTCTATAATCTTTACCAACATCTCATATTCCTAGCTGGATTAGCATCGTTGCAGCCTGAGATTTGAGCCAGAATATAGGTTGTGGTTCATAGGTTGGTCTTCTCCGGCTGCTGAAACAAAATCCTGTGGATGCAGCGCCGGAAGAAGCACATTTATTTGCTTGGCAGTCCTAGAGCTAGAAGTCCGAGTCCTGAGGCTGGCGCGTGGGCAGGCTCCTGAGAGAGAATCATTTCAGGGCTCCAGAACCCCTGCTGCTGTGTCCTGTGGCGTTTCCCGTGGGCACTAGGGGTGGGCCGAGAAGGGGCGGGGAGAGGGCCATGGCACAGCGCCTGCTGCCTTTCCTCACTGACGTCAGTTCCTGCAGACTTCAGTGCGAAGGTTAGGGTACCCTGTCCCTGCAGTCGTGGAAGTCCACGCAGCAGCAAGCAGATCTGAGAGCGCGGCAGCCCAGTGCAGGTGCTGAGCCCAAGGGGCGGAAGAGCGAGACCCGGCAGGAGCACGCCTGAGAGGTCAGGCCGATGGCTCTCCAGTGTCGTGGTGCCCAGCCGTTTTAAGTGCAATTTCATCTCAATATGCTGAGTGTGGTGTGGCAATCTGGCTGAGCGTCCTGCTTGAAACACCGAGCGTACCGGAGAATCTCACGCGTGGGAGAGGTGCGCAAGCCCAGCACTGTGCTCCGTGACGTGGGTGAAGGGCCCGACAGCAAGCAGGGAACCGGGGTGCCAAGCCGAGGCCCGCTGCGCTCCGAAAAGGTGCCGGTTGCCCTCTTCTGCCAGTCTGCCAGAGCTGCCTAATAAGGGCCCCCCTGGGGGGTTCTCACGGTGCTGAGAGCCCCAAGCCCAGAATTAGGCACTGGCCAGCCCGCACTCGCCGGCAGGCTTCCGGGCAGCTGCGCTGCTGCTCCTGCGCTCCGCGGGCTGGCGGCCGTCTTCAGGGTCTCTGAGGGTCCTCAGCTGACAAGCCGTGTCTTCTCCGTGTGTCTCGGCCTTCTACTTCGGCTCTCAGACATTGTTGGCTTGGGAGCCCAGCCTACCTACTCTGATCTATTTTAACTTAACCAGTTGGGTCTCCAATGACCTCTTCCAAATAAAGTGATACTGGGGTACATCAGAAGTTGGAGCTTCAGCCTGTGCTACTCCTGGAAGAAAGCATATTTTCAGAGTAATTTTTGAGAATGGTTTAATGTTTTATTTTGACATAAACATACTGGTTATAACAATTTGCTTTCCAAACTTTTGCTAAGATGTCTAGATAAAAATACTAAAATAAGAGCAGTTCGCGTAAAAGTGAAGCCCCAAATAATTGCAGCGTGCTGTGGTGAGTTGTAACAACTGTCAACCCAGTTGCTCTGCCTGGTGATATTTTCAGAATCAAATTTGTCTTCCACAGAATGTAATTATGAGGAAAAGTAATTTACAGAGGAATGTCCTGTTTATTTAGTAATGTAATTCTGCAATTTATATTACTTTCTGAAAGCTAACTTTTTGAATATCTCTGCATATCCTGCCGCAAGTTCTGGGTTGAATCATTTGAGAAACCATCCGCACCCATCAGAACGTAGTAGTAGACAAGGTCATGTGTGAACGAAATGACAAGCTCAAGTGCTGTTAATTTTTGGATTTCGTTGCCCTAGAGTCACAAGTCGTGATTCTTAATTCTTCCAAAGGAAATCACTGTTGCCTGTTTTAAGAAGATAATTAGAAAGTTAAGGTTTTCCCTTTGCCATGACAACATTTCCCCTGGTGTTAATGAACAGGACTCTTATCTGCACAGAGAATTCCGGTGCCCATCTTCCTTGTAGAATAAAAATGATGCGACAACACTGACAAATTCCTGTTGATTTGCACGTGGCCGGGGTACAGCTTCAATGTCTATGACGCTCCTGTGCCCCCCAAGGGATGTGATGGAGAGGGAGGCTACTGTTCGACTGGCCATTGCTCATGTGAGCATGGAGGAAACTGACAGGACACACGTCACAGTGGCATCACGCATCTGTGGCAGAGGAAGAGGAGGACATGGGTGTCACCTGGTGTTGGGGCCCCGCAAGCAAGCTGGATAGAAGGGCTCTGTGTCCCTGCGTCCCTGCATGTTCCCGTGAGCCCCAGTGCAGTGAGTGAGGCATTGGCAGGAGGCATCCGTGGGCTCTGAGTGTGTTTCTCTACACCATGCTACGCAATGAGAGCCCTGCATGAGGAGATGGGAGAGTTGAGCCCACTTTCCCGGGCCCCATGGCAGCAGACCCCGGCAGCAGGCGCTCCCTAGCCTGTCCCAGAGCCTACACAAACTTAGTTTCATCAGTCTGGCCCGAAGGATGGGTTTCCAAGATAGGATGCTTGCAGCTTTAGGTGAAAGTCCTGGCCATCTAGACACTGCTCTCCAGGTCCAGGATGTGTTGTGAATTTGTAAGAGCTAAGCAGAGATATAATGTTTACACGTGTGACCTCTTCAGCAGACTTTAGAAGAATATGAAAAGTCATCTCACAGAGTGGGAGAGCTAGGAAAAGAAAACACACGAAGTATTCCTGGAGAACTGGGAGGCCAGATTGCATCAGGCTCTGTCCTAGTGCAAGTCCTGTAGCCCACTGTGGGGTGTCCAGTGCCACCCTGCACAGGGCCCTCCTCACTGCTGCTGTCTCTTCCCTTTCCTCTTCCTTTTTCTTTCTCTGTCCACCTTTCTTTCCTCCTTTTCCTTCTCCCTCTTGCTTTCTCCTTTGTTCCTGCACGTCCCTGCCTCCCACCTAGGAAGCAAGCTGCAGCAGGCTGCTTGCTGAGGAGGCCCGGCTCCAGGAAGAGGGGGCTCTTTGGAGAGATCCAGAAGGAGAGCCTGTGCAGTGTGCCTGGTGTCTACCGGAGGCTCAGAGGCCTGAAACAGAGAACAGGAGAACTGGGAGACAACCAGAAGATTAAAAGTGCTAACGACTTTCGTCCTTGGCCTGTGAGTCATAGGAAGACATTAAATTATGTTGAGTGGGGGTGCTGGAGGAGTGGATGATATTTACAGTTGGAAAATGATTGCTTTGGCTGTGGTGTGGAGAACAGATTGCGGGGAGACAGGAGTGCGCCTTTATCCAAATGACCAAAGAAAGATTTGTCTACAGTAAGGGCAAGTTTTTCTAGTTCCGTGGAGATCATAAAATGCCATTCTCCTAATACATGGCATCTCTCCTAAGACATAGAATTTGGCTCTTAGAATTTTCCCCAGAATGTTCAAATAAGGTCCTGAATCAAACATATGAAGGAGTATCACTGGGGAATAAATAGACTGGAAATTCCAAGTGACTTTGCCATTGGCCTCCTTCCCGTTAAATAAACTACTTTATGTTAGGCTCCAGATTTCCATAGAAGCTTCGTACTTCATGGGGCAAAGACAGTGTGTTTCCCAAGCTACTTTTGTGTTTCTGTGTCGCATACAGGCAGACCCACAGTTGTGGGTTGCATTTTTATTAATGTCTGCTACTTGAGGAAGACCTCTTTAGCACACATTTGCATAAGCCAGTGGTTCACAGTGCTCTCCAACCCTCCGCGGTGGGGTCCCGGCTGCCGTACTACCCGGAGAGCAGCAGAAGCCTGCTCCGGAAGGGCTTCGGAACCTTGGCCCCGAGCTGACCCCGACAGCTCGGGCTTCAGCATGTCTTCCACCGCAGAAATGGAGTATCCTTTGTGCCTTGGAAACAGATGGACCTTTGTGCTGGAGTCCAAAGCGTGGCTCTTCTGCGTGGTCATCCTTCCCTTTGATTTTCTGGGCTGCTTTTCAGCATCTCAAAGAACTTGTAAAAGGTCCGTCGCTGGCCCCGGAGGCCTGGGAAAGCGCAAAGTCCAGCTCTCCGTTCACCTGCTTGCCACAGGCCCTGGGGCCACACTAGTGGCACCCGATCTGCGGTCAGAACCATTCCCGACTGCTGTGCAGACGCTGGAGATCACGTCTGGGACCTCAGGGCCTCCGAGGACCCTCCTGTGACACTGTTTTTAACTCTTTGTAATTCTTAGTTTCCAAAATCAGGAACTTGATCTAACTTTCGATGTATGTTTTGTTTTATATGGCTAGGCCCTGTGCACAATCCTGTGAATATTTTAATTATGGACGGAAACTGCTCTCCACAAGTAGTAGGTCTTGATGAGGCCTCTGGGTGCCACAGAGTTATGAAATATTTTAAAGTTTTAATGACCATGGGTTTGGGTTAAAACAAAGATGTACTTTGAAATCACAGGCTAATTTCAACAGCCCCCCTATAGAACAAGACCTTGAATAAATTATGTATTATTTTGCCCTAAGTTCTAACGGAATAAAAGGTAGCCCGACTTCTTCCGTACGCTTCTAGATGTAGATGACTGCGGCTCTTGCTGAGAACATGGCACTTCACTTCACTATGTATTCATGAATATGGTCTGTTTTAGTGTGTGTGAGCGCCCGCCATCCACCGGCTTCCCTCCTCTCCGGACTGTTTTTTTTTTTTTTTTTT
>NDGM011167799.1:0-19809 GCA_002564305.1 Octomys mimax | reverse complement strand
TTCTCACAATAATCTTCCCATATCAGCCTGTGAACACTGGGGTTACAGGTATTCTCCAACATGAATCCACTTTTTAAAACAACTATTATTCCTTCAACTATTGCCTCAAAGGCAAGGTATTAGACTGCTGCCCATGGCTATGAGGGAAAGAAGGGGATATCCCAGTCTCTTCTACAACTTATTGTCTCCAACAACCCCATTACTTTGCACCCTTACAGAGATGTGGTGAGCCCCACCTCACTTCGTCCTACCCTATCCCAGTTTTTCTACTGATCTGTGTCATGAGGAAGTTTTTGCTGGCCTATGTTTGCATAGCTCTGTGTGAAAGCCTCACAGATAAATGATAAATTCTCATCTGCCATATTGACAACAAGTTAATACTCAGTCCAAGTCAATATTAAGAAATTAGAATTTTAAAATGTTCTGCATACACCATCTGGTACAGAAGGCACAGAAGACTACTAGCTAATGGATTTGTAGTCTGATCAGCCATGGCTGCTTCCCAGTTGCCATTCATGGAGCTTCCCCTGAGGTTAGATGTGTCACTTTCTGATGAGGCCGAGTTACATAACGTGTGCATTGCTAAGGGGCAAGTGATGAATGAGCACAATGAAATTCAAGACATGAATCATTTTAAGACTCAACAGCAGAGGCTCCTCTGAGACAAGGGACACTGTGCTGTCAGTTTTGTTTCTAAGAGGGACACATCTGCCTCAGTGGCTAAGATGCTTTGGGTTCTGTAAGCCCCATACAGTTTCCTGCTTTGCCTTGCTCAAGAGGAGGTGGGGCATACTAGCTTCTCTCTGGGTTGGTCCCTATCTTCCAGGAGCAAAACTTGTGCTCCGGGGCTACAGTTGCAGCAGACATTTCCACCTAAGCTTGATTTTTCTAAATTCAAAGTCAGAGCCACAGGCTTCTGGCATCCCTTCAAACTTCATGATCTTAACCTCATTCTGATTCCAGTTTGCCAAGAGAGCAATGTAATGTAAGTAAATGTCGATAAAATCAGTTTCAAATAGTGCAGCTTTCTGATATTTCCATGCCAGAGCCGGTAGACTGAACCAAAACTCCGAATCTTGCACTATTTTTGTCCGCCAGTGATTCAGGGATTGCCAGAGCCTGGGATTCCTGGAAACAGAAAGCCTTATATTACTCAGAGGTCCTGGTTCTATGCTTTGCTCTCACCCAAACACTGCTATATCCTAAGGGTCAAGAAGGTAGGACAGAATATCAAGTTCAGGGACAAATGTTCTGCCTGGAATCAAAGTCAGTGGTCCTCATATTGTGCCTTATTGCCTTTTTCTCAAGCTCCTCTCATCAGTTTGAAACTAGTTTGCCACAGTCCTACCACTGACTGAACTTTTAGGAGACAAGATTCATATAACTGTTTGCTTACTATTGATCTTACAAAGATACTAGGACATCTTAGTATGTTTACTATGGTTATATCTGACTGATGAAAACCTAGAGATGTGTGTCTATTGTCCACATTGACTGCTCCTTATGCCTGAGCCTTACTTCTACGTAATGAGGTTCATGTCTTTTGTTGTTTGGCTTAATTTTTTTTTCTTTAAACTATTTTTCTCCATTCTAAGCACTTTCCTTTTATTCCAATCCTTAGGCAAGGGGATGCTACTGATTAAAAATGATAAGCTCATAAGATGAAGGGAGAAGTTCTGCTATTCTCTACTCTGAGAGTTCTGGTTCCAAATGGGACTTTGCACCCCTGGGTGACAAGTGTCCTGAGAGGGCTATATCTGTCATGGCATGCAAGTGACACTTCTTCCAACAGGAGTGGTTCAATTATTTTTTTCTTTTCAGTTCTTACTTTAAAATCCTCCCAACAAAAAGAATTCTTTAGACTTCTTAGGGTACTTTCGTATCTATGACTGATTACCTAAAACTGCTTAGAAATTGAATAGGAAGAGAGGTTTCTCATGGTGAAATGAAATGAAAAAAGCACAAGACTTACCGATTGGAAACCTCGAGTAGAACAAATGATTTTACACTCTCCAGCTACTTACCTAGACTTTGTGTAATGCCCTCTGTCAGCCCCCAGCTCTGAGAGCTTATGGATCATTATTCATACGCTTTTAGATGAGAAATATCCTCAGGGCAAGCCTGTGGGATAAAGAGTAGCCTCCTCTATGTTAGTCCATTTTCTGTTATTGCAAGAAGGATCTGTGATACTCAACTGCAAAAGAGGAAAATTTTATTTTGGTTTATCATTCTGAAAATTTCAGCCCATGATTGGTTGGTTCCACTGTTTCAAGTCCCTGATGAGGCCACATCTCTCAGGGGTCACATGGTAGAGTGAAGTTGACTACTGCTTGGTGGCTGAGAAGCAAAGAAGAAAACAAGAGGGGGCTGGGGTCCAAGTACCTTCTTCAAGTGCACACTCACTGACTGGAAGCCACCTCATAGTCTCTCCCTCATAAAGGTTCTGTTACCTCCCCATGGCATGGGAACCAAGCCTTTAAGGTATTAGCTTTTGGGGGGATACTTTTCCTAACTACACCATCTTCTTTATACAGCATCTCAAAATTCTCAAGCATAAGTTCCATGCCTTGTTCAACTTTAAATTCCCAAAGCCTAACACGGAGACAGGCACGTGGGAAGTGCTCAGCAGTTGTTTGCTGCTGCGGCTCTTGTCAGTGATGCCGGTGGTCACTGTGGTGAGGATCTTATGAAGGGGTGGCCTCTGTATTGGTTTCATTGTAAACATGCAACATGCTTTAATTGTTCTTAGTTGACAGAAACTCATTGGATGTTGTATTTGACCACCTTTCCAGAGACAGCCCTCTGTTCCACAGGCACACTATATTGTCAGGGTTAAAACAACTCTATGCTGTTCAGGGCTTAGTATCACCTATTTCTAGATAACCCTGATGGAAGACAGTGGAAAACGTATTTCCATTTCTAATTGTCTAAAACTAGCATTAATTACTTTTATAAATCCAGCAAACTGTTAGAAATGAGATTTTCCAACCTCCTCCATCCCCATGTGTAAACTCTCGTCTCTCATCATGCTTTGCCCTTGCACCTTAGAGAATATGGCATCCGTTCTCCTCAGGCCTCCCTCTGTACCGGAGCACTGCTCTCATCCCTCTGCTTCAGGGGAGCTCTCACTAGCTCCTTAGTCTCCTCTTTTGAAATCTTTAGAATCTCTTCAGCCACTGAATCACTATGAAGAACTGTGTCTTCTACAAGTTATTTTGTCTTCTAAAAAATCGCATTCTCCCAAAAATGTGACATTTTTAAACCATTGTTTCCTTTTCTTGCATTACTACAGGCTGTCTTTTCATAAGGCTTTTATTAGTACATATGGGTAATTCAGATTAATGGATTTCATTTATACGTGGGTGGAGACTTTGGTCATTTTCACCCCACATTACACTCTTTGTCTCCTGCCCTAACTTTACACTTTTGGGAGGTTCCATTCATACAATGTAGTTTGATCATATCCATGCTGTCCCAGTGAATTTCCTTTAAAAATTTATGTCTATTTGTACATGTTTGTAGTATATAATAATTAGATTCATCCTGGGAAGTTAGTACATGTATATAACAGATTTTATTTCTTTTTACTTCCCCTTCCTCTTCCTTTCCACCTCCATCTCTTGGCCCCCATACCATTAGCAAAATATCTACCTCTCTGTTTCCTGTCACTTATTTTTTATTTTGCTTTTTAATTGATTTGTACTTGGGGTTTCTTGAAGGATAGTTTTGGATAATTGTACTGCCAATTTTTGCTGGGTTTTTTTGTGGAACTAGGGATTGAACTCAGACCTTTGCACTTGCCAAGGAAGCACTTATTCCACTGAGCCATCTCCCCAGCCCTGGGGTTTCTTATCGAAGAGAAAGCATGTGATATTTAGCTTGTGCATCTGATTTATCTCACTTAACATTGTGATCTCAAGGTGCATCCATTTTTTTACAAATGACTCAAAAGAGTAGTTTATGCATCTGAACTTCCTGAGTTCCACTCTTCCAATTATTGCCTTCTTTTACTTCTTTTGCAGAAAAAACACTCAAAAAGGAAATTAAAGATTTATTAATGATAGAGTGACTTGTACCATTAACGGGGATTGAACTCAGGCCCTTGCACTTGCCAGGCAAGTGCTTATTCTTCTTATCTCCCCAGCCCCAGTTGGGTGCTTCTTTTCTGTATCTACTTCAACCTGCACATCCTCCGGACTCAAAGCTTCTTTGCCTTTGAATGTTTAGGATTTTTATTTGGACATTCTACAGGCACCATGATGATCAACATTCCTTTCTTTTCCCGGCATCCACTAGTAGATTTATAAACTGCACTGATGGGTTGAGATGTAAAAGGAAGAGCACTTCTGGAGGCTCTTCTCCATCCTTCGCATACAACAATATCAGTCTTGCCTTTTTGAACACTGATATAATTCCTCAACAGGCATCTCCTCCTATTTCTTCAACTCTAGGTTTACAATATTAAGTGCTTCAGATTAGGGAGAGAGTGAGAGGGGCAATAAAGAAGGTGGTCAATGAAATAACATCACAGTAAGACAGGAGGAATAAATTCTGGTGTACTATATACTACAGTAGTGTGACTATAGTGAACAACAATGAAGAACATACCCTAAGATAGCTAGAAGTGACAATTTTAAATGTATTTACCATGAAGAAGTGATACAATTTAAGGTGATGGATATGCTAATTACCCTGACTTGATCATTATGCAATGTATACATGAATCAAAACACCACATTGTACTTCATAAATATGTACAGTTATTATATGCCAATTATAAAAACAATTAAAATAGCTTCTCCATATATCTCTGCTGCTTCTGTTTCCTGTCATTCTATTCCATCCTGTAATTCACCATCTGCTACCTTTTTAAAATGCAATTGAACGGCATCACTTCTCAGCTTGGAGCCCTCGCTAACTCCTCACCACCTTCCCAGCACGAGCAGCAAGACATCTCTCCTGTATCAGTTTCTTGTGGCCGCTGTAACAAATGACCACAAACTTCCTGACTCAAAACAAAATGAACACATTCTTTTCAATCCTGGAGGCTGGGAATCCCAGATCATTTTTCCTGGGCCATTGTTGGCAGCGCTCGTTCCTTCAGGAAGCTCGCTCTGGGCTAGAGCTCTCCAGGATCTAGATTCTGCTGACTTGTAAGAGGGGGTCAAGGTTCTTCACAAGTCCTGGATTTGGAGTGTGCCACAGCCTTGTCCTCCATCTTGCCTGCATTATGTCATCTCCGCTTTCCTGTTCTGGAAGAGCTCACTTAATTTTTAACCCTCCTGCACTTACCCGTGCTACAGAGTTCTTTGCTGACTGCTTACAGTTCCTTCTAAGGGTTTTTTTCAGCAGCCTCCACATCTCCTTGTATTGTCATTTCCCTGAAGGACTGTCTTGCATAATAATAGTCTCCACATCGCCACCGTACTCAATATGTTTCTTTGATTTATTTTTTATTTTTATGTATTTATTTTTGCAGTACCAGGGATTGAACTCAGGACCTTGCACTTGTCAGGCAGGCCCTTATGCTGCTGAGCTATATCCCTGGCCCCCTTTGCTTTCTTTTTAACTTTGAAAGTTTAGTATTCAAAATGCATGACATATTATAAAATGGAAAACAAACCTTCTTCCTGCTCTTCCTTCTCAGTAATCCAATTTTCCCCCCACAAAAGCAACCCAAGAATCTTCCTACACACATTTATGACAATAGGTCTATTGGCCTATTGCTTATCCACCTGGAGATATTCTGCTTCTAGCAAGTTGCACAACATTAGGGTCTAGTTTTTAAAAATTATATATACAAGTATTCATGTGTATACATATATATGTAAATACATATAGGTGAGTACATACATATATATGTATGTACACATGATGTATACATGTATATTTCACCTTTCTTTATATCACACATATTTAATGTTTACAGAGAGAAGCATGCATATATAATCTCAAAATAACTTCATTTGTGTAAAAGAACAAATTACCTGTTAGCTCCCAGATTGCAGGAAGGGATGAAGGACTTTGGCTGTTTTCTCCTGAAAACTTCCATATTTCTTCTCCCACAAGAAATGTGAGCCATGTTTGTAATAAAAGTCTTTTAAAAGGTTAAAAACTATTTTCAGAAAAGTTGATGTTATTTTGAACAAAGCCTTATCAAGTTCATCTCAAAAACCGAAGCACACAGCTGTCTCCACAGAAAGCCGAGCTGTGGGCTGAGTCCGAGGGATGCACAGAGGAGCACAAACACACTGCATCGATCTCAGAGTCTTCAGCATGGGCACAGTGATTAGCACCCACCGCTCGCTGAAGGATTGAATCCTTCCTTTTGCTTTGCTTCAGAAGAAACTCGTGAAGAGTTACCGATCTGTAGATCTCAGACAAAGGATCAAGCAAAAGGGAGCGTTCCTCAAATTAGACTTCTAAGGATTTAGTTTTAATCCTCCACCTGCTGCACTGAGCATGATGCACCATCTTTCTTTCCTTTCTTCTTCTTCATTTCCTTTTTATACTCCATCCAGAAGTGGATTTCCTTGGATCTTTCTTCCCTTTCTTTCCTTTTCCAATATCATTTTAATTGTTGCTTTCGGTCTGACCTTGGCCAATGCTTCTTCTTGCCCTTGCGTGTGAGGCATATCAGCAGGGTCATCTGGGTCTCCGGACTACAATAAGTAAGGCTTTCCTGTCTGCTGCACTTTCGAGAGTGCAGCCCACACTTATCTATTTGGTTGCCTCTGTTTCATGGTACAAACTTCCTGGGCCTCCAAGATGCATTTGAGGGGTTTTTTGAAAGGTGACCTCCAGGTCCAGCTATCATACAGATTGGAGTCAAAAGAAGGAGGTGAGCCAACTACATGGTGTATTTCCATCATTCAGGGTTCATGTATGTGTACCATGTTCCACTGATTCATTTCTGGTATGAACATAGCCCAGGACAACCTCAACTGGTCCCTCTCCCAGGAGACAGAGCTGACTTCTGCTTAGCAGAGACAAAAACAGGAGCTGAATCTGCAATCAGCCTCTGACTGCAGTCTGTGAATGCTGGCCAGCCAAGACTGCTTGTGTGGATTTCAGGCTGGTAGAGTTCTTGGGCTTACTTGCAAAACTGTATCACATGGCTTAAAAGTCGAATCACATTAAGAACACAAGCTTAAAGAAATCCAATGAAGGGTAATACTTTATATTTATATAATACCTTATGTTTTATAACTCTGGAGTTGTAAACCCACTCCCAAGAATCTTTCTACACACATTTATGACAACAAAATTAACACTCAAGTAGCAAAGCCATTGTGGCACGTAGCTATTTTCTTCTAAATATAATTCATTCAACAAACATTTGCTGAATGTCTGCTGCATGGAAAGCTCTGGAGTGAAGAGAAGAGGGGATTTAGAGCATTTGGCTGTCTGTGGCATCCATAGACACAAAGGCCTGAGAAATGGACCACCAAAGATAAGCCCGGCCATGTGATAAGAAGCCTCTGTAAGACACTTTAAACTTCCCAAAACATGAGTGAGGTTTGAGTTTGAGCCTCAAGTCCCTAGGCTTTCATCCCACAAGTCCAGAGTAAAATGGATCTGTAGGTTGAAAGAGCAAGTTACTAAGAATAATGTCACCAAATGGCCACCACTTTTGGGCACTTAACCTCAAGCCAGATATCTTGATAAGCATGTTGCATCTCTTTTCTCATTTAATCCTCTAACATCCATTAACTCTTACCTCACCTATTTTATAGATAAGAAAATAAAGTCTCAGAAAGCTTCAGCAATTTGCACATGGTCACAGTACTAGTAAGTAGCAGGGCCAGGGTTTTTAAAAACTGCATTTGCCTACAGATGCATGCCAGGGGTGGTTTTTTGCTGTAGTGTTGAGGCACACACAAGAGTTCAAGATGGGATCGATAAATAACCGAAGCCAGGACACTGGTCTAAGGTGAGCCCACAAAGAGCCAGATGTCAACTCTAATCAGACTTCATGGTAGATCCACTGCCACTTGCCTTGGGCTTTGGGATTTTTTTTCACTGTTGTGGCTTTTTTTTGAGTCATGATCCATGGCGACAGCATGGCTGTTGGACTAGTATTTGTTCCCCCACACAGTGGTGTCTCTCCACATTTAGTGTGCATGTGTATCACATGCAATCTATTAAAATACAGATCATTAGTTAGGTCTAAATAGCCTCTGAGATTTCATATTTCTAGCAAACCCTCAGATGATCCTAAGCTGTTCTAGGAACATATTCCATGTACTTCTCTCAAAGATGGACAGGTGCAGATTCTCACATGCTCCCTTTTCCTACTACCTAGTGTGTGATTTTCCACATGGGAGCTATGGAGTGGTCACCTCCAGGGGCATGTCTTATTTCATGTTATCTCCATAAGTGTGTCACACGCTGGAGAACTGACTATCCTGACTGCTTTTCTACTTTGAATGAAAATTTTCTCTGACTGAGCCATTGATTGTTAGGTGTAGAAATTAAGTCACATCAACACTGAACTCTTGTAAGCTCACTGGCACTAATGGGAATTGGAAATATGCCAGCAATCCGGATCAAAGGTGATAAGCCATTTTGTAAAAGTTCTTTACTCCATGAAATACTGTCCTCATCTTACTATCTCAAGAAAATTCTACCTAGGTTACTTGAAACAGTATTCAAAAGTGATGCCATTTTTCCCTTCTAGAAACCAAAATTGTTTAAGTTCCACATTTGATTTGAACAGTAGTATTTTGGTTGATTGAACAATTCTAGTAGTGATGTCAAAATCCCTTCCATGTAATCATGAACTGACAATAGTAACATACTGTTCATATCATACAGCTTAGTAGTTAATTACATTGCATTCTGGATGAGTCTCAACTATCCTAAATATATGTAATTTCCACTTACAAGTTGATTTTGCTCCCTAAAATTGGGTTTGTGAAGGCATTATGCAACATCTTCCAGATCTAAACATTGGCTCAGGCCTTGGGCATGTGAAGATGAATGTTATAGGACTTTTTCTGTTTTTACGTAGTTCATATCCTATCAAAACGTGACAGGATATTAAAATAGCAAATAAACAAAAGCAGTGATTTCAGGTAGTGATAGATGTTATGAAGAAACTGAAACCAGTTGATGTGCCAGAGGGTCACTGGAGGGTTGGGACAGATTAAGTTGGTAGCAATGAGAAGGCCTCAGTGATGGTAAGGAGGAGCAGTTTTTTAAAGCAAGACTTAGAAAATAGGGAGCTAGCCATGCAGTTACACTGGGGCAGAATAACCCAGGCAGAAAATACAAAGTTTTTACAATTTTTTTCCCCTGGATTCCTATAACTTCTAGAATAGCACAGTGCTTAAAGAAAATAATGGCTAAATATGAGATTAATAATGAACATAACTAAGGTTGAGATCGAGGTCTGCATTCTCTAATGTGAGAAGAACAGAAGGACCTCTGCTTAGGTCTGAACTTGCTTTGTTTGTTGGATTCCACAAGATAAAATGGGACAGTTTGTTGGGCCCATTTTCTTTTAGCCAGCATGTAGCTCAGTGTTCCACAGGGCTAGCGTTAGTGTTCCTTGATCAGGAATCATGTGGCTCATGGCTTAATAGTACAAGGAATATATTTATCAGGCTTTTTAATCTTGATTAAGTTTTGTGGTGCTGTATTCCACAACTAATTATCTCTGCAAAATTATGTTGGGAGAAAATCACATGATGAAGGGTGTTGCAAGGAGAGATTCTCTATTAGATGTGAGAATGTGAATCTGACATCACTGGGCTCTTCACACCTTTGGGGGCAAGTGCCTTGTATCTTAAGCAGGGTTGTGTCCTATGCCTGTCCAACTCGGCAGGTTGGGAGAAAGAGCACCAGTTTGGGAACCAGGGGAATTGGGTTCTTTGTCTCAGCTGAACCATTATCCAGCCAGCTGACCTTGAGTAAATTACCTAACCCTCTTCAAAATAATTTTCTCCTCTGTATAATAATGAACTTGAATTAAATTATACTTAGAGTTTCTTCTACTTCTAATGTTCTGTGACTCTATAAACTCAGCAAATGATTTCTATTTCTGATAAGAGAATGCAACATCTAATAATGCCTGACTCAAGGCTAAATAGGTTAATTCAACTGATCTTGTAGTGGATGGAATTTAATGTAGTTGCTTGTAGCAAGGGTTAGTGTCTGACAGAATTACATCAAATTTGTATTAGATGCAGCTTCTCAGATGTTTACTTAATGTCTGTGAGCCTCAGTTTCTATATCTGCAAAATAGGACTATTGGTACTGACATTACAAGGCTGGTATGGATTGAATTCAAATATTATTTGTGAAGCACAATGCCTACTTTTGTGTTTGGAACATTGAATCTCATGCTATTGCCATTACTACCGCTGTAGTTAACGTGATTGTCATGTAAGTTGTCATTCGCCTTTGTATTTTTGAACAAAACAACTGCTGATAAAAATCTGAGAGGGATATCAGTAAAATTTACTCACTCTTCACAGAAAAATCAGATGTATTTTTCAGAAGTCACAAATCCCTTAGGAAACAGCTATTGGAACAGGAGCATCAAACTTCACTCTAAATGAAAGGGTTTTCTTTCAAGGAGGGAGGGGTATAAAGCATGAGCTCTTTGTGTAGAAGGATCCCTGGGGAAGGTTCTGATGCACAGCTTGGGTGTTATTCCCTTTTAAGTGCAAAAGAGCTGTCAGGCACAGCCTCCAAGTAGAAGGACTCGGGCAAGTGCCCACCCACACTAGCCTTCTCTTTTGCTGGGATCAAAGTCTGGCCACTGCTTGCACAGATCCTGCTTCTTGTTGTGTCCCAGAGGTAGGACTCCAGTTCTATTAACATCCCAGTTCAGACCTGTGTAGATACAGGGGTGTGAGGATTAACTTATAAATAATTTTTATCTTTTTTCTTAGACTTGCATATCTTCCTGGTTTCAATGAATAATAAAACTATTTTAAAGGCAAACTTCTATATTCTTAATAAGCAGGTTGACAATTGATGAAAAGTAGAGCCGGGTCTATAACTTCTGAATGTTTTCCCTGCTCCTAGCCCATCTCTTGCACTATATCATTCCATGAGCTGCCTTTAGCAAGCAGTTTGTGAGGTTTGT
The DNA here is from genome assembly GCA_002564305.1 of Octomys mimax. NCBI lineage: Eukaryota > Metazoa > Chordata > Mammalia > Rodentia > Octodontidae > Octomys > Octomys mimax. Next base: position 8,711 of record NDGM011167799.1, on the reverse strand, counting down.
TCAATGAATAAATGAGTGAGTGCCATGGTTTTTATTTTTTTTCTTCATCTCCTTCCAAAGAAATGGCACCATGGGGGCCGGCAAGATCGCTCAGTGGTTTAAAGTGCCTGCTTAGGCAGCCCCAGGGCACTAGGGGTTCAATTCCCTGGCACCAAATGCCACATGAGCTGACGAAAAATAAAAAAATAAAAATAACAAAAATTTAAAAAATGTGGACCTGCCAAATAGCTCAGCAGATTAAAGTGCCTGCAAGCAGGTGCAGGTGCCTGGGATTTAATCCCTGGGCTTGCTGTGCCAGCCCTGCCTCTGGGCACATTGAGATGGCAGTTGCGACTGGCTGTGGTGGTGTGTGCCTGTAGTCCCAGCTCTTGGGAGGCTGTAAACAGGCAGATCACTACGAGTCCAATCTAGTAGTGAGACGCTGAACACTGTATAAATCCTGCCCTAAAATACAAAAAGAAAAAAAAAGAAAAGGCAGCATGTTGCTGAAAAAGCACCTCCCAAACACGCTGCCTTCCACCCCCAGCATCTCCCTTTGTCACCCCACAGGCAGCCTTGTTCCAGCTGTGAGCCCTGCTCCGGGTGTGTGTGTGTGTGTGTGTGTGTGTGTGTGTGTGTCAGAGAGGAGAAGAGTGGGCAGAGGTGGATAATGTCCTATCCAGAAATTTGGCATTATAAAAGCAGGCTAAATATGAAAAGCGAGGTGGGACTAGAAGTTATTATTTGGAACTGAGTAGATCCATTTTTTTACCTCCAATTTGTGATTGTTATTCTAAGTTTCTAGCTCAACACTAGTATCATCTTTCTTATAGTTAATTTTTTTCATAAAATGAACAGGAAATTTTCCTTTGTGGGGTTTGTGCCTTAGGTGTAATATGAAATTTGGGTTTAAACAAAAATACAAGACATAAAAATACTTGGTCTAAGCCAATGAATAATTACAGCACTTAAGTTCTTATTTTATTTTATCATAAGTCCTTTCTAGTCTGTTTTTACTTATGTCCTTCTGTTATCAGAGACAGGGTTTTTTGAATCTCATAGAATTCTTTGGAGGTTGATCCTATTAATAGAAGATATAAATTAAAGGGAAAGAATAAGAATATGTAAGAAAAGAAGTAATACTAAAGAAATTAAGTAACCGAACACATAAGTAATTCATTTTTAAAGGAAGGCCATGATTATTATGAACCCTACCCCAGTGGCCAGCTACTCTACAAAGTAAGATGGTTAATGCTGCAAGGGTCAAAGGCCTCAGATGCATATTTTAGTCTGTGTTGCAGATAATATGTTGATGGTGCTTTAGTCACTTTGCCTTTCTTAAAAATGCCCAGGTGAACTCTTACTTTATTGTTTTCTTGTTGTTCTTGTTGTTGAATTGGTTTTTTGGTTTGTTTTTTTTTTCATTTATGTATTTGATACAGAGTCTCACTACACAGCTTGGACTCATAATGATCCTCCTGTTTTCAGCCTCCCCTGTGCAGGGATTACAGGCATGTGCCACCATATCCAGACTCAGCTGCAGCTCAGCACACCCCAGGGATGGGGCCAGCACAGTCTGAGGGACTAGGGATGGAACCCCGGTCACTGCACTTGCCAAAGCAGGTGCTTAGTCAGCTGAGCTACCCCACCAGCCCAATCAGTGATGTGTAGGCCTCACCTAGCACCACCACGCGGGAAGGCTACAAATTCCTTGGTATTCATTCAAAAGTATGCATTGTGTGTTTGCTATAGATCAGGTGGTGTTAGGTAGATATCAGTCATATGATGCTTAACAAAGGAAGGCTCTCAATTCACCATGGAATTCTGCACATGGAGGCCAAAGCTTTACAATGGCAGGTGGGTATCTAGGGGACAAATACTTCTGGTCCCTCCAAGGGAACTCCAGGAGATGTAAGGAAACCTGTAGCGAGGTCCAGAATGTTCCTTCTTGGAAGATTTGTCCTATTTACTGGGAAGTTTCTCAAGGCAGGGTTTTACTGTCAAGTACCAAGGTGCTTATGCTGAAGGTGCCTGCCCTGTGTGTGAATCTGTAAAGCAGTTTAGTGGGGAGCAAGGGAGCATATGGGCTAGAGAGTTTGAGTAAAAGACACCTTGGACCCTAAAGTATTTGGAGGGAAAGGATGACTGAATGGAGACCTCCCTGGGACATGTGCATGCCCAGGCCACTGCCTGGAAGCTTTTTCAAGGATTGTTACTAGACTGCTCAGGGTCTGGTGGCTTCCCAGTGACACTGGACAGGGGGCAGAGTGGATCAAAAAACATCTCATTCCCTGGGGCTCCAGAAAGTGGTCTCACAGTCTCCCATTAAAGCATGATGTAATTAAAAAGAAGCAGACAGCTCTGATAAGTCATAACCACACCCCACCCACACACATGTAAGTCTGGAAAGAGAATATTCCTTCCACTTAGCCAGAATTTAATACTACAAGAGACCTCGGTTTTGAGCAATTGCAAAATCAAGCAGGTTAAAAAAGATCTATAAAATACTTTTATGGATCTTAAAAAAAAATCCAAGATTGAAAACAGAAGAAGAAAGGTAGAAAGAATCATTTCTATAGTTCAATTTCTCAATAAATCTGCCAGTTAAAGTAGATGCTTTGTAGGTGAAATGTGAGTGTCAGCAGCGGGGAGAACAGTGTAATAGGGTAAGCCAACAGCCTGTGTTCCCTTGACATTTTCCTCCTTCCTTGGGGTTTTTCTTTAGGCAAGTTTATTCCACAGAGGGGGCTTATAAAGTCATGCTGTGTGTGTGCCTCCATTGCCCCGCTGACTGCCATGGTCCCTCTTGTCAGTTTATTATAAGCCTTGCTGATGACTGTAGTAATTGCTTCTATGGCTATTGATGTGTTTGGGGCATTTCCACTCCGTGCATTGTTATTCTGTTTGTTTTGCATCTTCTCTTAGAGAGACAGAACTCCTTCCTACTGCTTCGCAGCTCCCCGTAGGTGTTGCCTTAGATTCTGCTCCCGCTGGGTTCACATTGGATATTGACAGCAGTGATGTAGGTGAAGATAGTCAGGAAATGTCTCCTCTCTGAATTTCTTTTCAGAAGGCTGGATAGAGAGAAGTGTGACTTCTTGAAACTTCCATAGTATCTTTCTTCAAAGATAATCAATATGGTGGCATCTGTATAGATTGTTTATCCTTCATTTATTGGCTGACAGAAGTCATTAATGATCCACAAATGAACGAAAAAGCAAAATGAAACCAGTGAGAGTCTTTCATATACTTCCGTCAGCTTCTCTCTATATATTTTACTTGTTAGTCATTCAGCAAATAGTTCCTGAGTAGTAAGATCCTCCTGGGGTGGGAAGGCTTGTTTCTACCCCACATGAGCCAGGACACAGAGGCCTGGCTAGAGGGTAGAAATGTGGGCCACATGGAGGCACTTAGCCTCCTGCTAAGATATCAGCTAAGAGACTGTTAGTGGCACAAGCTGGTCACCTGTTATGTCCTCAGATCCCTCTGTCTTGGGTACAGAATGACTTCAGAAGAAGCCAGAGTGGACCAAGGACAGCAGCTGGGACCTTCAATCTGGGCAGTGGGAACAGTGATGAGAGTAGAGATCTAAGGTTGTGTACAGGACAGAAATACTTGGTAATATCAAGGATCTGAGCAAGAAACGGGCAAGGCAAGAAGAACCTAAGATGATTCCTGGAGGTTCATCTGGACAACTGAGTCTACAAAAGTGCCACTGACTAATTGGAAAATGATGGGAGCAACAGGTAGGGTGAGGGTGAAGAGCAGAGAACTTGACACTGACCTTCCAATTCTGAGCTGTTCGGGAGACTTCCAGATAGAGAACTCAAATAGACCAATTTGGGACGTACAGCTGGAAGTCCAGAATTCACCTTGGAGCTAAAGTCCAGTATGGATAAGCTCACCTGGGAGGGAAATAGAGAAGTAGGCCCAGCACCAAACCCTGAGCTTCTCCCAGTGAGAGGGCCACTGAAGGAAGGGGGTGGGCAGCAAAGGGGACTGTGGAGGAGCTAGAAAGGTCACCAAATAGGTGAGCAACTGATCCTTGGCCTATTGGGAGGACACCAAGGCCTCACTTAGAGAATTGTAAAGTATTTTTTAACTGCAAAAGCCCTAAGAAAAAATTTTAGTGTGTTGTAGTCAGGTTTTATAAGGAAAAGGACTTAATGAGTTATTGACACAAAATTAATAGGATTGTTAAATAATATTCTCCCAAAAAGTCAAATGCAAAAGATTATGGGAGATCTGTTCACATATTAGAGATCCAGAGAATTTAGCTGAGAGCCTGGGTCTCAAGGCAATGTCCTGCATGAGTCTGGATAAAGACATAGAGCCCGTGACAGTGTCCTTCATGAGTCCATCTGGAGGCCTAGAGTCCATTATAATGTCTCATGCAGGCCTATTTCATAGATCTGCACTGGTGAGGCCCAAAGGTCAGTAGTGGAAGCTAGAAAGTCTGCGTCAATGGGATGAAGGATCTGTGCCAGCAGGCTGAGGGGTCCGTACTGGAGCCAGGAAGCAGCACTCAAGGCAAAGACCAGAGTCCCCCCAAAGAGAACTACAGCCATTCCCTGTGACAGTGAGGACCACAGATCCTCTGCCTATGAGAACAGCTGAGTTCACACCAAGAAAACCAATGCAATGCCTTCTCCAGGAGAACCATCAGTGCACCATCTCCCCTTGCCTTGGATCCTCCAGGCAGCAATCCTCAGGTGGGCCTTCCACACCCAGAACTGTGCTGAGGCAATTCAGCTGGGTATTCCAAGTTCAACATTAATTAATCCACCACATATTGGAAATATACGTGTAGGGATTCACTATGGTTAGCTCTTTTTTTACATACACATTTCTCACCACCTTGAGAAGCAAGGAGTAGCTTATGTATGAGGATGCTGTTTGCAGAAGGGGCTATGAGAGCTGTTTGTTCATGATCACAGGCTGGGGAGATAGCTCAGGAGAATAAGCACTTTCCTGGCAAGTGCAAGGCCCTGAGTTCAATCCTCAGTACCAAAAAAACCCCAAAAAAACAAAAAACAAAAAAAAAACATGATCTCATTGCTTTGTGCTGTGCTACTAACAAGGGCACGTTGCAAAGCAGAGCTCTGTCCCTTGAGGTGTCTCCCAGGTGAATGTGGTATTTAAGATTCTGGAGATGCTGGGAGACCCATTTTCCACACAGGACAACTGCTCATTGGCCAGTGTCCTTGCGTTTGGGTCCTCCCTTTCTTCTCACCAACACTTCTGCACCCCAACTCCAAAGAGGAGGAACTGCACCCTACAGCATGAAGACTCTGGTCTGTGGTCACACATGCAATTGGAACCCAGACCTTGATAATTCATCTTCCTGTTTCACAGAGTTACACTTTTATTTTCACTTGTGCTGGAAACCTGCTGGGCTCCGGAAGCTTGTCCTCTGCTTGGACACATTCCTTATATGTTTCCATCTGCCTGCAGTGCTGCCCCAGGCCAAGAACCCACCCCAGGAGAATGCCAGATATGACACGACCACCCACGTAACAGTTGTGCTATTACCAGGCAATATTCACATGATAAGGAACCAAAGAAAATTCTTGCTCTACCCACTTCTCACCTTGCCACCCACTCCTGGGCAGAGCTCCTTTCCACAAATACCTACTGCTAAGTAGGGATATAGCACCAGGCCCTATGTGAAGTGCTGGGAACACATGGATGAACAGGGCCCACTCCCCTTGAGGCATTCATAAAAATACCTATGAATTGTCCAGTAGACTAGAAAGCTTCCTGATCCAAGGCAGAACTGAAGCAAATGATCCAGGAGTGAGTGTTGCCTAGAACATCAGGAAATTGTCAAACCAGGGCTCTGGGGAGGCACCATCTACTTGATGCTTGTTGGGGATGAGATGCAAAGGGAGGTGGAGGGGGAAGGGCAGATTTCAAAAATCAGCCGGCCACACCCTCTTGTCTGGTTTTATCTTCAAGTAGTTTGAGATTTACTAAAAGATTTTGGCCAGAAAAGCATGTTCTGAAGTGCTTTAGAAACATACATCTCATAACAGCTTAGCGAATGATGGGGAGATGGGAAAACTCAAAAGAGGTTAGCCAGTTGGGACCATTACACAGTATACTTTGTGGGAACTGACAAGCATCTACATGATGAGGGGGAAAATGTCAAGGGGAGGGTGGATATGACAGCAATTCAGGCGATCTCTCCCAGAAGTGAAACTCTGGATGGAGGAGGAGAGGCTCTGGTGAGCGGTGGCAGTGTTTTCCCAAGGAAGCCTCCTGGGAAATGGAAAGCCTGTGTGGGCTCTACAGACTTTCCTCAATGATAGCCCCATAAAATTGTGAAGACCTTTTGTCCAGATAGTATACTGGCAAAGACGGATTTCCCATGGCATAATCACTGACTTTTGTGATAGCACAACTTGCTCCTGTGTGCTGGCAAGGCTGGGTGTGCCAGTGATGGCAAACCCATCTCGATCAGTGCCTTTCTTAGGCTCTTGAGCTACCAGCACACCATCCTGAGAGACAAGAGTAATGGGGGATCAGTGTATTCATTTGTATCTCTAACTCACAAAATACCTATGCTTGGGCGGTAATCCTAAGTAGAAGCACATCTTAGTTACTTTTCTCAAAAGAGACAAAATATCAACACCTAAACTAAAAGGGAGAAAGATTTCTTACAGCTCACAATTTGCAGGGGTTTCAGTCCATAGTTTACTCCAAGGCAAGGGAGCCTGGGAGAGGAGCATCACAGAAAAGGAACAGTCCATGGCAGGGCAGGCAAAAGGCAGCAAGCAGCGAAGCAGCAGCAGCAAGCCTGTTTTCCCTCTCTACCTTTACATTCCACCCAGGCTATAAGCCTTTTTACTAGTGCCACCCCTATGCACAGTGGGGGTTCCATTATCCACATTCTTAATCCAGATATCACACCCTTCATCCGCATTTTCACAGCCTATTCTAGCCACCATTGAAATTCCCCACTTAATGACCACATGTGGCTTTGGGCCACATCTGGATACAAACCACAGCAAAACACCTTAATTCCAGCACAGGATGTTATTCTATTGCAGCCTTTGAACCCCAGCCAGACCCAGGCATCTGTTTTAGTACCAGGGCACGGTACTTTGTGAGCTCTGGTTTTCAGACACAGGTCATTGCATACACTAGCACAAATTCTCAGTAGTTTTCTACTGAAAGCTATATGAGTGAAGATGAATTGGTGATAGGAAAAACTGAGAGTGATAGGAGGAAGATACAGGCTTGTGAAGTACCCTATACTTCCCTAAAGTAGCAAGCAGTCATGCTTGATTTTTGCCATTCAGAACATGTTTTCTTGTTATCTTTTAATTGGATTTTATTCTAAATTTAACACTAAACCATTCTTGGTGGGAACAATGAGCATTAGCTTAGTACATGTCAATTCCAGGGACATTGAGACATAGGACCTTATCCTTCCCTCCCCGTCCTCCCTGGCTTATTGTGTGCTTCCCTGTGTATATGGTTGTGTGTATAGATGTCAGATTCTGGGGAATAAAGAGAGAGGAATAAACTAACCTCTTAGTGATACCACTAGAAGCTGTATAAGGACAGGCAAGAAGCCAGTAGATTGCAAGCCAGTATAAGCAGGACCATGGTGCACAAAGAAAGTCCTGAATCTCAGGAACACACTTCAGAAATTCTTGAAGATAACTCAAAGAAATCCAGTACTCAGGTGTTTTAGATTCAATCAGGAAAGTCTGATTCTTGAAGATCTTGTACATCTATGAGGTGGAAAGAAGTGTTATATGAAGGGAGGAGAACATGGCAGATACTCATAGCTGCGTGACTTAAAAGCAATGACCTAAAACTGCTGATCCTCAATGCCTTCATCTGCATAATGGGTTAATGAGAATATTATAAGACCTTGGAATTATGAGGATGGTAAAGCAGCTAGCCCAGAGTAGGTGCTCGGAGATGTATCTCTTGGGATATTTCCTAAGGAGGGTGGGGTTGCACACTAATCCAACAAGGTGTTTTATGAGTGATGAGTTTATTTCCCATTAATCTTTGACCAACATTTGATGTATTTTTTCCTTGGAAATTTGTAACATGCATTAGGAAAAATAAAGGCTCTTCCAAGATTTACAAGAGAACTACTGACTTTAACTTAGATTGTCCCACTGAATTAGAGAATGAAAATCCATTTATGTATTTCTTACTTTGAATGATGCTGTTAGAAGAGTCTAATGATACAAGGTCTATAAACCTACAGTGAGAAGTTCGGTTTGTTATTATGCAGCTTCTAGTACAGGGACGCTTTGTCTTTCACCTGCTCTATTTAGACCTGGAATCCAAGTCCCTGCTGTCTTCCAATACATCCCCTGTGCTTCTCTGCCATTCTCCGCACGGTCATCAGTGTACACTGACCTTTCGGACCACTAAGCCAGTTCTACTGTTGCAGCCTCCTGGCTGTTTTGGCTACCCCTCTCCTATTCTGCAGGAACCCATTTGTTCTAAATCATTTCACTACCTTGGCCAGCTCCCTCAGGCCCCTTGCTGTTTCTGGTGAGGCTTGCTCCAGATGGTAGCTTTAATTTTGTGGTCTGGCTCTTGAGGAGCCATTCAGTATGTTCCCAAACTCTCTGTGTAACTTTAAGGATCATTGTTTTTCCAGTTAACACCTGGTCTTAGAATTAAACTCTTTAATAATTAAGCCTTTATGTCTACTTTCCTCTGTGTGTGTGTGTGTGTGTGTGTGTGTGTGTGTGTGT
>NDGM011167775.1:0-12978 GCA_002564305.1 Octomys mimax | reverse complement strand
GCCACTATATACTAGTTAGGGGAAAAATTCAAGAGGAAGAGGTAACACTCATAAATATGTGTGTACCAAACAAGGGAGCACCCAATTATATAAAATAAATCTTAATGGAGATGAAAAAAATCTAATATCCAATACCACAATCTTAACAGGAGAAAGTCAACCAAAAGTTAAAACCTAATCAATGTCTGTTACAAAGGCAGCATTCTTTTTAGTTGGTGATGACCTTCTTTACTCCAGGTACAAGAATGTCAACCCCAAGGTTCAACATCACCTGCTTTGTTTTGTACCAACAACTTCTTTGAGAATATTTCAGCCCTTTTCAGATGGCAGTCGCTACCCAGGATGTTCATGATCTTAATACTATTTCTGTCACCACTCAGTGGGTGTTTTTAAATGATGGGAACATTTCACATTAGTCCACAGCCTGGTGACAGTCACTGGTACCTCGGCGTCTCTGAACACTCGACAAGCCACCTCCCAGGTTGGACCAGTCACTGCCTTAAAACTCTATTAGTTTACCGCTGTTTCATCAGGCCTACTGAAAGATGTTCTAGAGAGGGACCAAAATGATCCCCAAATAAATCATGGTCCCCAAATAAATCATAAAATCTCCCTTTAATCATTTCCTCTGTGGCTGAGGTAATTTTTGAAATCATTAATAAAATGAGATTTTAAAAGTTTCTGTTACATCTTGTTTCAAAATGGGCTATGTAGTGAGACCCTGAGCAAAAAAAAAAAAAAAGAAAGAAAGAAAACAAAATCCTAAAGCATAAACTAAGCTGAAATTTTTGTATTATATCTCCCCAGCTAGAGATGTTAAATATGTCACATACCCCGATAGAAATAGATTTTGTTTGGGAGTGCTGATCTTTTGCTTATGACTGCCATTACTGCCCATGTACTTATATATAATAATACTAAGAGGAGGTGTTTCTAACTGAAGGGCTTCATGAAGACAAAAGAAACTCTTGGGATGACTGAATTCACATTTGCCAGCAGAAATTATATGTAATTTGCTATACACTTTGCTATATATGTAAAACAGTGACTAGTACTTAGCAACTGGTAATAAACTTCCATGGTCGCAGCTAAAATCACGGTTCTGGTGGTTTTTATTCAGCCTCTCTGTGGGTCTCCTTTCCCTGACTGCTCTGACTTCACAGCCCTTGTGCCTCCTCTCTCACCCCCGAGAAACTTCCAAGTGCTGTCTCTCGCCCTCTGTGCTTCCACATCCATAGCCTGGTGCCTAACTAGCAGCTCACTGCAACTCTGAGCACTGAAGCACTAGAGGTGCAGCCGAAGCAGTCCTTTCTGTTAGTGTCTTAGTCATCTCGCATTGCTGGGACACAATACTGACACCCACTACTCAAAGGAAGAGAGGTTTATTAATTTCCATTTTTAGTTGGCCATTGGCTGACTTCAGTGCAGAAAGGCATAGTGGGAAGGATTGACAACAGAAGCTGCTTGTATCATAGCAACCAGGAAGCTGAGAGCAAAGGGAGAAACCGGGAGGGGAGATACACCCTGCCAGGTTACACCCCCAGATAATGACCTCTTCTGACAAAGCGTCCCTTCCCCACACTGAGCNACGCCATAATCCATCTCCTTCCATAAGCTGTCTCTCAACACATAAGGCTTTAGGGAGACAACCAGGTAACAACCATAACAGCTAGTAACAGAGCTACACGTGACTTCCACATTCACAAGAAGCCTTTGTTATTGGAAAGGGCAGGGACCAGCAGTGTTTTTCAGGTTCTTATTTGTCCACATCAATGAACTGATGAGGGCAATTAGTGGATGCAAAAGATCACTGTTTATTTTAAGGAAGAAATAAGAAAGGAAACAAAAAGGAGAAGAAATGCAAAAGAAGTGCTCAGGAAGAACAGGGTGCTTTGAAGGGCAAAGAGGAGATGCATTCTGCATGAGCACGGACCACTAGGGAGCGAGAGTGCAGTGGCCCTGAAGTCCACGGTTGGTGTTCTTCTGTGTCTTCTTTGATAGTGGATCCAGGCGGCTCCATTTGATCTCATGCTAGAAGTTGATGTTGGGTACCAGGTACAGAGCGCTCTTGTGTCAGAAGATTGGTTCTGTGCATAGGGTTCAACTCAGCCCTGTGTAAGGTTCTGGTACTGCTGGTACCTTGCATAAGGTTCTGGTACAGATGGTAATAATTCTCCTCAGTTGCTAGGTCATGCCCAACTGCTCAAGCCATACTTCATGTGCTCGCCTCCTATTACTTGTGATGCTTTCTGTGTACCATCGGGACACACTCTGTAGGCTGCAGGCCTAGCTCAATGACAGAGCACTTGTCTAGCACGCACAGAACCTGGGTTTGACACCCTGCACGCTTGCACATACACACACACACACACACACATACACACATACACATATACTCGCTCCAATCTCCTACTTACATTAATGTAGGAATATTATTCAGAGCATTATTATTGAAGTATCCTCATGCCCAATTATCAGACTGCGGGTGTCTCCTGAGTTCACAGGAGACTATGAGAAGTCAACTGATGCATTTTCCTGACTTTTCTAGTCTAACGTATCCTGAACAGTAAAATAGCATCTTGGCCTTGAAAATGAGCTGACTACCATCAGTGGTAGCACACGAGGGTCTCTGTGGCCCTCTCTAGCTGCAAGAAATGTGCAGTAATGAGAAAAGAAGATCCACTGCTTCGAATGGCAGACAAGGAAGCAAAGAGCCGGTGGGATGCTATCACCTTTCAATCCTACCTCTTTCATAATTCCCGGGTTTTTCTCCCAGTGTCTTCTCTGAATTGCTGCTGCATATACTCTTAGCAAACACTATTACTGGGCTCTGCATGGGATGGTTCCTGGTCTGCTCCTGTTCCTTCATCTTGCATTGAGGACAAATGCTCACCAATACATAGAATCCCACTAAACATCTATTCTTTATTAGATACATGCACAGCTTACTAAATGCTAGGATTCGATAGCACAATTCTCATTATTCATGATTCAACTCCTTCTAAGAACTAAGGGAACTGAAGGAGATTCATGGTGTGATAGGCTCCCCTAAATAACAGCCCTCAAGCAGAGCCACTATAAAGCCCTTCTTTAGCCAATAACAAAGTTAAATAGAGTATCTACAGGATGGAAGTTGTGGGGTAACCAGCAAACTGTGCCACTGTTAATCACTAGTAGCTGTCATAATACCTGGTCTGCAGCTGTCACCCCCATTGATATTAGGATTAGGTGTAGAGTAATGTGGTGCTAGTGTCCAAGGGAATGCCACATTATCACATCCAGTTGCCTGAGAAAATGCCCAAATCTTCCACCCACTGGCATTACCACCACTCAGCCCACCCATGAGCACCATCCAGGAGGACATCACAGCAGACATCCCAATAGACTGCCCCTGTGCTCCTATGAAGCAAAGAAATTCTGACTCTAGGCATGATCTTCTTTTTCTTATATAATTATGAAGCTGCTTAAAAACAAGAGTTGTGTGACAAACAGCAATATAGTCTCTGTTAGATCTATGGCCTTATCCAAGGAAAAGAGAGACTTATGTGGTATGCTGTGTCCATGAAGCATGGAGGTCACTCCTTTCTCTTCTAAAATACCTTGTTTCTACATAGACATTTGTGTCTGAGGGTGTGTTGTGTGTAAAGACTGTGTAGCACTACATTCTTGCTCTCTGGGGATTAATTGCTTCCGAAGACCATAAGCCCTCTTACAAGTGAGTGCTTCAGGAAAACAGGAGACAGTCCTGAACAAAAAGTGAAACCAAGATTTGTACCAAGTCAGGAAGATTTAGAAGAAACCTTGATGTTGAGTCTCAGTGCTGATGCTGTACTCTATCTTGTGTGTCTTAGGTTTGCCATGGAAGCCTTCCCCCAAAATGTGTTCTCCTATTGATGCTTCTGTTTCTTTCAGCCCAAATTTGGTACTCTGTCTCTGGGCTATACATCTAAGCACCCGACACACCTTCCTAAAACACCAATGTCATCTTCTACTCTGCGGGCCACAACTCATCAGAGCCTCTGTAGCCAGAGATAGGAAAAATGTGACATTAGTTACATACTATCTAACACTTAAGAACTGTCATAAGCAAAATTCCAAATTCCCACTTTGCCTCCCAAGCAAGCTTTTTGTTTCAACTAATAAGATCCCCCCAAATTCCTAATATCTTCCTGCTTTGACTGTGCACTCTGTCCTATCTAACCAGACTATTACTCCTCCCCAACCATCTGCCTTATATTCTTCCTTCAAGATCCAGCTTGAATTCTAGCAGGGCAGAGAATGGAAGGCCTGCACAGGGCTGCTTTTTGAGGGGAGGCCTGAGATCTAGAACAGAGGCGATTTGTCAAGCACCACATTGCTAGAAGCCACCCTTGGCATGGATCTCCAGGGCTTCTTACAAGACCATGCTAGAGCCTTGGGTCCACCCACCATACTTAAATCACACATCCTCCTATTATGACTTAGATCTAAAATGTCCCCCACACACATTTCACAGCTGGTGGTTTTGGAAGCTGATTGGATCATGGGCCACTATTGCCATGAGGCTGAATCCATTCATGAGTTGGTAGCTGACTGTGCTGTTGGGAAGCAGCGAACAGGGGGGAGGAAATGGGTCACCAGGCTGCAAACTGGGCAGGTACGTCCTTGTCCTGGGTCCCCCCTTCTCTCTCACTGCTTCCTAGTTGCCATGGTATGAGCAGATTTCTCTCACCATGCCCTGCCACAAAACCATCTCTGCCTTGGAACTGGACAACCAGAGACTGAACCCACTAAACGGTGTGAATCAAAAATAAACTTCTGTTTTGGGGCCAGGGAGATGGTTCAGTGGAATAAGCGCTTCCCTGGCAAGCACAAGGGCCTGAGTTCAATCCCCGGTTCCTAAAAAAAAAAAAAAGAAAACATAAATAAACTTATCTTTTAAGTTACCAGGTTTGTACTTTGTTTTTGTTTTTGTTTTTGTTTTCAGGTTTGTACTTTGACCCAGAGAGAGCAAAGGGACTGCTATGGCCCCCATTACACATCTAGCTTAGTTCTTATCTTCCTACATTTGCCTGGATTACTCCTGATATTTTCTTTCCATTTCCTGGCTCCTCTCTTATTCTTTGGTCCTAGCAACAGATTAGACTTCTTCACAGTGGCACTTTCTTGAATCTGGCTGTCCCTCACAATTTCTTAATTACTCTAAGTAAGTCTCTGGCCCAGTGAAGTAAGGCTGAGAGACAACCTTGCCCTGCTGCACTGGGCTTAATAAACCTCAGGAATTCCAGGACCCTCTTTCAGGAAAGGGGCAATGAAAAAGAGGCAAATTCATTTGTGTCCTAAATAAGCCCAAACTAATTAATTCTAACTTCCAAGGGCCATTGTTAAAAAAGATCCCTCTTCAATGAATCCCTAGTTCCTCAACAATCTAAGTAACATTCACTCAACATGAAAACATGATACAAACTCTAAAACAACTATAGCACGCATTTATTTATTCCGTCTGCAGATAATGTTAGGTGAACACAGAAAGTCACTCGTGAATCCTACATAGCAATTATGCATATCCTAGTTTGTCTGCTCCAGAGATTTAGAATAACACTGTATATACAAGTATCAGCCAAAAATGAAGATTCCTCTGAGCTGCTGTATTATTCATTTAAAAGTAGACTAGATGAGGAAAAAGGGGCTCATTTGTGCTGTTCAGTTTTATCCTCAGGATTTGAAACAGAGTATTTCTATACAACAGTAGGCATTAATAAGGCAATTGTTGAATGTTACATGAATTCATATAATTTAATTTCCCTTTTTATATATTAATGGCTTCTTTCCCTAATCAAATTATATAAGCAATTTTATTTATTTCAGGCTCCAACATATGCAGCATCATGAAGTAGTTGATCCTCAAATATTTAAACATTTCCCAAATTGTATTATGTAACATTTTTTTCTTGGATTTGCTACTCATATATGGGATGAGATTAGATCACAAAGTAATAAAATAAGTTTGCAAAATAAATCTTTGTCTTAAAGTTCCAAATGTACATAGCATATTAAAGATCTTGAAAAGTCATGCAGTAAAGAAACCCAGTTTTCTTTCTGTAACCAGTTTTTCTCATATTTGAACCTAAGACTTCCTTTTCTTTGGCATAAATTTCTTACTCAACAATGCTCCATAATTTATCTACCAGTTTGAAAATGCTCCAAGTCTACGTCCTTATACATAAATATTTTATTCACCTCACATTATATTGGAAAAAGAACTAGTTTAAGGATCAAAAGCATCAGATTCTTCCCTGGTGGAAATATGTATGTGTCATGCTTTACCTTAGGAGAGTACATGTGGACTAAGACTTGAGCATTCAGGAAAATAGCAGGAAAAAATCACAATACCCCTTCCACCATAAAACAATGGTGACACACACTACACCCCCACTACAAAGGCCAAAATCTAGGATTTGGATAACACCAAAGTGTTGGCAAGGATGTGGAGCAACAGGAACTCTCATTCATTTCGAGTAAGAATGCTCAATTACACAACCACTTTGAAAGATAGTATGGAAGTTTCTTAGAAAACTCTGACCATGTGACCCAACAATCACCATACTTATAGAAAAAAAGGTGAAAATTTATATTCACACAGAGATGGTTATCACAGCTTTATTCATAATTTCCAAAACTTGAAGCAACCGAGATACCCTTGAGTATGGTAATGAAAAAGAAATGGTGGTTACCCAAACTCAAACTTTATTCAGTACCAAAAACAAACGATTTATCAACCATGAAAAACCATGGAGGAATCTTAAATGCATATTCCAAACTGAAAGAAGCCAATTTTTAAAAGATTAATTGTTAACCTTTAAAAAGTCATTTAGGTACCATGGAGATGGAGGGGTAAGATGACAAAACTTGACAAGGCATGACAACTTCATTAAAAAAGCATCACAGAAAAAACTTGGAAACAAGATTACAAAGTGTCCTGTCTAAAGCAGGCTTCCTCTTGCATCTGTCCTTCATAGTGACTGAATTATTTTATAACTCTGTAAATTATAAAACTGATGGCGGAACAAATAACTTTTATCCAAAGAGACACAAATGAAAATTTTCCAGCTGAGATATGATTAATATTCCTCCTCTGGGAAAGATATTTCCAAATACGAAATTATTTTATCCTATGGATATTGATTGGTTTTGTATCTATTAGCAAATTCATTTCATTTCAGCATTTCCTATTATATATATATATATATATATATATATATGCATTGTCTTTGGATTGCCTTTCAAACAAGCTTTAATATAGTATCATTTCTCCATTTATCAATGAATGAGATAAAAATCTATAACAAGTATCCTTTTATATTTATAAACAAGTCATACCTTCATCTTTCTGCAATTATCCTTTAACTGATGTCTTGCCTAGATTTTTGAAATGATAGTCCTATACTTTGTCTGGCTTCCAAAATCATAGTGAAATCTAGTTGTCATTGTAATGGTACAACAAGGCAAAACCCTCATAAATGGACTAATATCTTGTTTTGAAGGAATGAGTTCCCCATAAAAGTCTAAGCACAGCCCCTTTTCGTCTGTCTGGCCCCTTCCACCATGGGTTGACTCAGCAAGAAGAACCTCACCACAGATGTTGGCATCTTGACAGAAGGCTTCCCCTCCTCCAGAACTGTGGGACAGTATATTTGGGTTCATGATAAATGACCTAATATAAGATATTCTAACACAGGAGTACAAAATCAAGTTAGACAGACATACACCATAAGCTCTTTTAAAAAAATTTCATACCAACATTAAAATCAAAAATGTAAATCATCATCATCTCTGAAAACCCTTGACGACAGAAAGCACTTGGAATCAAGACAATAGGGGAAAAGGACTCAGGAAAAGCTACTGCACAGAGAAACGTAGTTCTTTCCCAAAACCCTGAGAACCCAGATTTTGCATTCAATAAAGACAAAGCTTTCGGGAATTAAGCGGTTTGGCCTCTCTCCCACCCCAGGGGAAGGTAGAAGCAGCCTACAGCAGCCATATGCATTTATCCACAAAATGAAATTCAGAAAACTCCTTTTACAAATCAGCAAATGGGTTTGGGCAAAGAAGAAAATGAAGTAGTCTCCATATTCTTCCCAGTATTCATCCCAAAGATACTATTTTCCTTGTCTTAATCAAAAGTGATTCGTACATCCTCAGTGTTGGCACTTATCTCATTCTCAATGACTTTGCAAAGGATGCTGAAAAATTACGTGATTATCTGGATAAATCCCTCTTTTTCTAGAATTACAAATTTGAACTCAATTTTCAATACTTTTTCTCCATCATTTATGTTTTTTCTGGCTTTCCCAATTTGCAAAACACTCTCCTTGGTGTAGCAAAAGAGAATAAAATATAGAGTAGGCCTCTCCCTCCTTGGAGACCCACTCATCATGCCGTCCTCCACAAAGGCCATCATCGCTTCTGTGTTACTGCCACAAGGATGGAGCACAGATACCAATTGCCCTCTAATACAGAGTGCACAGTCTAGCTGCACAGTGTATGAAACACATCACATTCTGCCACACCTCCACGCGCCAGGCCTACATCTTAGTGTTTTACCTAAAGCAGCCTCTCTGGTGTCTCAGTTACTTTTGCATTGCTGAAGCTCCTGACGCTCCAAGTTCCGGGAGGAAAGGTTTACTGCATCTCACAGTTTGCAGATGCTTCAGTCCACAGTTGGGGGCTCCAAGTCAGGACTGCAAGATAGAGGGGCATCACAGAGGAGAAATGGTCCATTGTACAGCAAGCAAGAGGAGGCAAGCAGCAAGCAACAGCAGCTCTAGAAATGGCAGTGAAGTAGCAGAGCAGTTTCTTCCTGCCAATTTATAGTCCAACCAGGCTACCACCTTTCAGGTGATGCCACCCACACCCAGGGTGGGGTACCTTTAATCCCAGCATCACACCCTTAAGTGCAGCATCACATGCTTAACGCCACCATCATAAAACCTAATTCAGCAATGTTCAAAATTCCTTACCTATGCCTATATGAGGATTTGGGGTACACTTAAATATCAGATGTAACACCTGAATATGACACCAAGGACACCCATGTAATCAGCACAACACTTCACCACAATCACACATAATCATCTGCTAGAACAACCACCACGCACATCTTTTTCCTCAATCTGAGTTCCCTGCGAGATGACTGCATGTTAGCCATGCACCTCCATGCTTGGACTCAGCAATTAATGTGGAATGTTAGGCCACTGTGCTAGAGCTTGTGAGGAAGATATTTTGAGGTACTTCTTGCTAAAGGCATTTCTTATGACTTTCCAAAAGTGCTGTGTTCTTTTACATGGAAATGACATCACGGCCTTTTCATCATTTCAAACCTACCATTGACGAGTGGAAGACAGAAGGAACTAAAGCAAAACAGAGAACAGCAGAGAATGCCCTGTATGAGTGTAACAAAACACTTCACCTGGCTACTCCTACAGACCTTTGGAGCAAGGGCTGTGCAGGGGAGAGTATAGGGAAGCAAGAATGTGTGAGCAATTTTCCATCTGCAGCTTCAGACTTCATTGAAATGGAAATCTTGAGAATAAACAATACTTGATTATCTTTGAGACAGGGGAAAGGACACGAAGAACATTTAAATCATCTTTTCCTTGCAAAACAAATCAGAGTCAGGGCATTTTTATACCACAAAACAGAAAGACAGGTTTCAAACCTGCAGAGGCATGGGCAACTATAAATATGAAAATGGAGTTGGGGAATTAATAGTATTGCTAACATTTCGAGATGCTGTTCTGCACACACGCACTAGAAAATTACAATCCTATGAAGCTCCTGTTCTTGACAGCTGAGTGCTTCTGTATGCCCTGCTATCATTTAGAGAAAGCACATAAAATTGAAGAAGGGGCCTATTACCTCTTTTTCATTATGATGTACACAAAAAAAGAAGCTTCTCCAATAGCCTAATACCATCCCAATGATACTGTGGTTCTGCAGCAATTTGTTTCCCCGAAGTACTTCTTTCTGTGTCTCCTGAAACAAAGACCACAGCAGGACTGAAGTACGGCACCCTTCAGAGGTACCACATAGTTTCTCTCTGAAAAACAAGAAGTTGCCGCTATTTCCAATTTTTACATTAATTCACTGAGTAGCTTCGGTGCTCAGAGGCCATCAAATGCAATCTGTTATCAAGTTGTTAATGGGTGGAAGGGAGCTATAAAATAAAATGTGAAAATGGCTCTCAAATTTTGCGGTGCAATTGGATTTTAGAAAGAAAGCATAAATATGATATTTTCATGGAATTGTTTAACCTTGTGCTTTCATCAACAGTAGTAGTGCTGAGGTGGACGAAAGGAGTGATGTCTATGACACAGGTTCATCTTTTTGCTTTTGTCCTTTATTTTTTTTAATAGCATTAAGGGCATAATTGATCCAGAAACAGAAAGACCGAAATTCAATCTTGATTCTACCACCTGGGTGTGTGGATTTAAACAAGAATATTTTGGACTCTTTTCCTCATTAGTAATTGTATGCAAGGCCCTCTCTAGACTTTCGAACATGTCTTTCTGACCCTTTGCAGTATTTGGATTTTGAGTGGCCCCCAAAGGCCCACATGTTAAAAGTTTGGCTCCCCTAGTGGTGCCAGGGGGAAGTAGTGGACCTTTGGAAGGAGGGGCCTAGTAGGAAGTTTTGGGGTCTTTGGTCCCAGGCCCTGGAAGGGGATTATGAGACCGCAGTCCCCTTCTCCTTCTCCTCTGAGGCCTGATTCACAAAGTAGCTGTACCAACTCTGCTATGTACTTGAGCCATGGGGTGCTTCCTCACCACAGGCCCAGGCTAACG
Organism: Octomys mimax; assembly: GCA_002564305.1. Taxonomy (NCBI): domain Eukaryota; kingdom Metazoa; phylum Chordata; class Mammalia; order Rodentia; family Octodontidae; genus Octomys; species Octomys mimax. The sequence goes on along the minus strand of NDGM011167775.1, from coordinate 2,155 downwards.
GGGCCCATTAATCATAGACTGGATCTACTATAACCTTTGGCTCAAGATGTGAGCCAACATAAACCTTTTCTCTTGTAAGGTGCTTACCTCAGATATTTTGTCACAGTAACAAAAATCTACTAGGACTCTCCTCCATGCTCCACCTGGACCTTGATGTAGCAGGACTCTAATTTGTGATATTCTATCATGAACCGGATTCTCTTCTGTTGCTCTTCATCCATCTTTTTAAGTGATCCAGAAAGCTAAAATCCATGCCTGAGAGTACTCTGCTTTTATGTCCATTCCATTAATGAGTTTTAGAAAATTTATACTTTCTCTCTATTTGCATCACCACTATCTCATGTCTCTTGTTTTCCTATTAGACCGAAAAAAAGACAAAAACTGAATCTCATTTTTCTCATATGCAAAAAAATTGCTAGACAACTGCACACAGCGATGACTATGAATTACCAAAGCTTTCAATTAAGTATGTTCCACGCACCAAGATTTTACATATACAGCATTGAGCCTCTCTGCATAATAATTAAATGCATTAAAATGAGCCAAAGTTGTATAAGAACAGCAATGGCCTAGCATCGCATTCCATGGCTAACACAAATAAGCAGATCTTCAAAGCTTCTTAGTGTGTTTGACCCTCTTAGTAGAACAAACCAGCCGTCAAGATACTAGAGGAAAGCTGTACAGGAAGGACCACGTTGGTGGGCAGGTTGAAAGAAGGGAAGAGGGTATAATCCAGGCAAATGTTAGCAAAGGCAACAGACTGGCTAGAAAAGGGTTAGGGGTGAGGGGCAGTGAGCATACAGCTGTGGAGTGGACAAAGCAGCATGGTGAACATAAGAAAGAAGAGAGACAGAAAACTGAAATGATAGAGCTGAATCGCTTAGCAACACGAACAATCTTACTCATAGCAGGCTCCGACTGCACAGGTGCCCTGTAAAACATTTCAGGTCCAAAGGGTACATTTTTTTTTTTTGCCTGTGGCAGCAGCTGTGCTACAGTGTTTACATTCTTAGCAGCCAAAAAAATATTAGAGCAATGATTGTCTCCTGCCAGCACAGCACTATTGTTATTTTGTTGGCTGTGCTGATGGCAAAACAGTTGGATACTGGCTGAAAATGAGTTTCTTGATTATCTGCATGAAAAGCCCACCGCAGCCTCTGGGAAGAGACTCTGGAAAAGGACACCTTAGAGGAGCTTCAGAGGTGGCTGAGAAAGTCTGATTCACATACATGCACATACAAATAGAGCTCATACGCACATGCACACACACACACACACACACACACATACACACACATCCCAGGCACACGTACTCACACGACTCACACTTACGAATGCACACACACACACATTGAAGTAGACCACATGGAGGTGATGCTTTGCAGAGACTTTCCACTCAGCTAAAAAGAAGAATCCCACATCACCCTTATTAGGAACAGGCACCTTCTCTGGAAAAGCTATTGGTATGGTACGCATCACATAGCCAAAAAGCTCAGGAACCCTACAAACAGCTCCAGTTCCCCTCTACATTTTGACATCTTGAGTCCTTCAACTATAAGAGAGGATGACCATTCTTCCTCCTTGGTAACTGTCACAGGGAAAGCCCAGGAGCTAGTCCCTTCCCTGAGTCTGAAGCCAACAGTCAGGAGTGTGGCACTTCCCAAAGGAGTTCCCAGGCCCACTGGTCCACCTGACAGCAGGGCAGGACTTCACCTGCCGCGCTCACCATCACAGCTCCTGGTCTCCTGCTGTGAGGTGCCAATGTTTCAGACCCCCAGAAGGGCCCTCCCAAGCCAGCCCTGGCCAACTGCATCTTCTAAGGAACAGCTCTTCAGAGAGAAAGGTGTAGCCCTCTGAGCACTGGTGAGAGAATGCAGCCTCTGACGTGTCACCCAACTTGGCTCTCTCAACACATTGTCCTTTCCACACATGTAGAAGTCTCTCTGGGCAGTTCAGAAGGGAATCCATAGTCCTCTTTTGGTAAATCCAACCTTGGGTGTCACAAGAACCTCACCTCCAGATCTCTTCCAGATATCTTTCCAATAAGACTTTGGGGCACATTTGAGAATCAGTATCAGCAAAAGTCCTCAGCTTGGGCTGGTGAGATGGCTCAGTGGTCTAAAGCACCTACTTGGAACAAGCTTGGCAAACCACA
>NDGM011167768.1:0-18547 GCA_002564305.1 Octomys mimax | reverse complement strand
ATATATATATATATATATATATATATATATTATATATATTCTTAGCATTGTAATTATATGTCTTTTTATATACCTGATAATATATATTCATATGTAATTCCTTGCTTAATATATTTTCCAATTCCTGATATGATGTCTGAAATCCTATTAGAATTTATGCCTTGAATGTTCAAGGTGCTTTTTCATTTAGGGCTTATATAGTGTTAGTATTGGGCTTGATCTAGAAATAAATTTTACCATTATTTTGAAAATGTTGGTTTTAAAAGAAATCTAAGAAAAACCTGTATCAAAACTGAAACATTTTCTAAATCTTCCAGCATGGTCCTACACAAGAACCAGCTTGAAATTCTCTTTCTAATGCACTCTTTGGATACATTTTAATTAACTCAGCATCCCCAAAGTCTTACGCTAAGGGTGTGTTCCCAGGATGGCTGTCCTGGGGAGTGGCATGACCCTTAAAGAGATGTGACTTAGTGGGAAATCCTTAGTAGAGGAATACCTCGGAAGAGATTGGGGGATCTCTACCTGTCTGGCTTCCTGGTATCAGGAGTGATTTCTTCTCCTTATCTACCTCCTCTTTCTTGTCCTCCTTCTTCTACTTCTTCTTTTTAAATCTTATATTTACTTGCTACAGGGTCTCACCACATAGCTCAGGCTTGTACTTCTCCTATTGCCTCAGCCTCCTTGGCACTTGGATCACAGGCGTGTGACACTGTGCTAAGCTTCAGTGGCCAGCATGGCATGCAGTACCAGGGATCAAATCCAGGTCCTTGTGCTTCCTGGAAGGCACTTCGAGTGCCAAGCAGTCTCCCCAGCCCAATATCCTTCTCTTATGTCACTCATCCCGGCACCCCTCTATCTACCCGAGAGTCCTTGCCAGATCTTCCCTGAGCTATTGAGATTGTCAGTCTTTGAATTTGTGGGCTAAATAAACCTCTTTTCTTTATAAAGTTATGATACATCAGGTGCTTCATTCTAGTAATGCAAAACAGTCTTATACGTGGCATAAACTGAATCACTTTATGATACAGCTTTATGAATTGTGTTACTTTTGTTGCTATACTTGGCAATAATGAAACACTTTCCTAGTAACAGAGACCAGGCCATAGAAGAGCCCCTTTCCAGCACACTGGGTTGATGCTGAGTTCAGTGCTGGAGGACAAGCAGTATGCAAGGACTTTGTTCTCTCCCCTCATTTCTCTAGTTACTTTGTTTCTCTAATTCTTTTGGGTGGATGTATAATTCACATCACATAACATTCATTTTAAAATATAAGCTTCAGTGGCTTTTAATGTACTTAGACAGTTGCACAAATCTCACCATTCTCTAACCTCAGTACATTTTCTTCTTCCCAGAAATCCTTCCTAGTGCACCACACCACATTCCCCACCACACCTTGACATCTACTATTCCCAATTTGGAAGGGCTTATTCCAGACATTCTGGGTAAATGGAGTCCGATAACATGTGTCCTTCATGTGTGTTTTCTTTCACTTATCAGACTGTTATTGAGCTTCACCTGCATTGTTACATGAATCAGTACCCTGTTCTCTCTCATGGTGGGTAATGTTGCTCTAGATGGCTATATCATATTTGTCTGGTCAGGTGACAAGTATTTTGTATTTTCTACATTACATGTGACACTGTTATGAACATTTATGTAGAAGTTTTTACCTAGATGTGTATTTTCATTTTTCTTGGGTACATATTTGGAAGTAATCATGTTGGGTCTTCTAGTAACTATTTAACCTTTTGAGGAGCTGTCAGGCTACTTTCCACAGGCTGTGTTTATGCACCTCCAGACCAATATGAAAGCTTCCGTTTCTCTTGGCCCTAGCCAACACTTCTTACTAGCATGGCTTTTCATGATGGTCATCATGGCAGGTGTGCAGAGGTATTCCTTAGCTATTTGCTTCTTTGGTTCTTAACACAGTTAGTTTACATGAAACTGAGTACTCTGAGAAATCGAAGTTATAGCTTCCACTGAAAGTCATATTAATGTCTTGTCAGTACTCTTATATTCCTAAAACCTAGCAGTGCCTTTCCACTTTCACACATGCAGTCTCATTTTTGTCAGTAATGGTACGATTACATAAAATCAAAGGAGACTGTTAATCCATGGCAGCCTTAGAAGTCTCTTATCTATGAATTACTTAGTACTGCACAAATGAAAATGGGAGATTTGTGGATCACATACAAGACTGCAATGTCTACCAGCTTTGTCTCTACATACTCATTTGTAACTCCAGTCCATATGTAAATACATTAAGCTGTGACAACATCACTCAGAAATTCTTCCTGTATGCAATATAGAAGAGCACAACTACCACGTGTTTGTGTAAGATTTTTGTTTAGTTGGAGCCAAAGAAGATACTACCACATTTTTCTTCAGCTTACCTCAGAAAGAGAAAGCCTTCTCCTTTCCACGAAATGCATTTTGTTCATTTGATGTGTTAAGGTATGATGTTGTTGTACGGACTGGAAATTTCATTGTAAGTCACTAAGCAAGACATGAGAAGGAAAAGCGAGCAGTTTGGGCTTGCAAGGTGGGGATTGCAGAGCCATAAATGTGAATGCTGGCCCTGACTCCATGTTTTTTCTTTCATGTGTCTTCAAATACATTGTGACATTTTGGTTGTCTCTCAGCAGATAATGGGGCTGAGGAGAAGGTATTAAAGTTTCCTCTTGGACTGAAACTCTCATTCAACACGGACTAGTTTCCAATGTAATGACAATGATTTTTTTCTACTGCCTTTTTCTTATATTTATATATGAGGCCTGATTATTTAGTAAACATGTATTAAAGATATTTTAAAAAGAAATCTATGGAGATTAGGCAGACAGAAGCATATTGGTGATCTGCTTTGCTTCTGTGACAAATTTCTACACATCCAGAGTAGTCCTTTCAAAAAGATCTGGTGTGCGTGCCTGTGTTTCTGATGTTGCCTTTGATTCGATTCCCAGGGATGAATTCTAGTGCCTTCTTCTCATGCTAAGGGCCACAGAGATGACAAATGGGCAACTGCTTCCCCTTAGAAATCGTATGCTGGCATCAGGTTCAGGACTGAGCCTTCAGTGACTGCTACCCAGTGAATGACTCATGTCTGAGCAGTAGTTTTCACAAGAATAAAAATTAGTTAGAAAGGAAATCCTTGTCTTTACATGAGTCTGTAAAAGCACTAACTGAAATTTTGTGTCATTCCTTCTTGCTTGCTCTTCCTGGGGGATGTGCGTTTTCTCAGCCCCATTAGATTTAAGTATCTGCTTATTCAGTTTTTAATCTCTCCCCCTTCCCCTCCCCCTTCCCCTCCCCCTTCCCCTTTCCCTCCCCCCTCCCTCCTCCTCCCCCTTCCCCTTCCTCGCCCCTCCTCCTCCCCCTCCCCCTCCCCTTCCTCTCCCCCTCCCCCTCTCCCTCCCCCTCCTTTCCTCCTTTTTCTCTGCAGGATGTTTTCACCCCAGAATGCAAGTTTAAAGAATCTGTGTTTGAAAACTACTACGTGATCTACTCTTCCACGCTGTATCGCCAACAGGAATCAGGCCGAGCATGGTTTCTGGGACTCAATAAAGAAGGTCAAATCATGAAGGGTAACAGAGTGAAGAAAACCAAGCCTTCATCACATTTTGTACCAAAACCTATTGAAGGTAGGAAACGAAGCTCTTCTCCCTGGACCCTGCTCTGGGTGTGGTCCCAATTCCCCTTGCTCTGTAGAATTTGCCTACAGTTTAGAATATCAGAACAAAAAATTAGAAACCATGTAGTAGCTATTCCTTTTTAAAAATTCAAAAAGACAATTCTGACACATGATCTTGGTACTTTAAAAACATATGCTTGTCTATGGAAGCTAGAAAATCCCTAAAAGTAGGAAAATAGCCTTGGTTATAAAAAAAATAAGTAAAAAAAGACAAGAAAAATAACTAAGGTGAAAGAAAGTTTTAATATTCAATTTGGAATATAATTTCCTTCTTTGTTGAATGTGTTAATTTAATTTCTCTGATGCTTCTTTTTTAAATGTATTTAGTACAGGGTCTACAGGATCTCACTATGTAGATCGAACTCATGGTGATCTTCCTGTTTTCAGCCTCCCAAGTGCTACGATTATAGGCATGCACTGCCATGCCCAGTCTCACTCACCACCATCTCAGCCTGCCCTGGGGGTGGGGCTGGCAGAGCACATCAGGGATTGAACTCCTGGTCCCTGTGTCTGCCTAAGCAGGCACTTTAATCCGTTGAGCTATCTGTCCCTATTTCCCTGGCTATATCTTTGAAAAATCAGAAAAATCTTTCCAGTGCTTGATAGTTTATACAAAAGCCTTTTAGAAAAACAGGTATGTTGAATACCAATCTCTGCATCCCGGAGCCAGTCTACCAACATAGAGTATCAACTTTTCTTTGTATTTTTTTAGGAAAGAAAAGAGTACACTGTTTTCTGTGATCAGTAAATATTTTGTTTTATAATTAATTTTATTTTATTTTGGAGAGAAAAAACAAAAGCAAAAGCAAATAGCAGATGCAAAGACAGAAATACATTACAGATTTTCAAATCAAAAATAGCAAATTAACCATGGTTGTTATATTACCTATTTTTATCATCAAATCTGTTGCTCAGATTAACAGACATAGTTATGCAAGATTGGACAGAAATTCGAACATTGACACTTGCTTTCAACAAATTTTTCTTGTCTGTTTTACTTTTTTGTGTGAATTTATTTTAAATAGTATAATAATAATTGATAAGGCGTTAGTAACACTACATATTCAGGAGACCAATAGGAGAGGTATTTAACCATGGGTTTTGTATTACACCTTGGCATCTTCAATATAGTTGCTTAGATTGCAGATATCAGCATAAAGAGTTAGTCAAAGTGAAAATTCTAAACATTAACTGCTGTTTTTTGAAAAACTGATGGAAATTATTAGTACAATCACCTCAGCCATCCTGCATATATACTTGCATGACTTTCCCCCTTGCTTTTTTTCACTCCCTTCTCCTTTCCCTCATGTGATCAGAAAATAGTAATAGCATTAAATTTCATCCTTCATAATTGAGCCTCCCTTAATTATCTTGTACAGTGTTCATTTTTTCAAATTGGGCACTGAAATAAACCCACTTTTAGCATATACATTGTTTCCAAAAAATTCACTTAAATTGGATGACGGTAGTCCAACTGACGGCCACATTTGTTGAATTCAGTGAAGTCAAAAAATAATCATGGTCTGAGTATTTTACAATTATGTGCGCTTCTCTGAAAGTCAGATTACAGTCATGTAAAACAGTGATTTAGCCTTCTTGTCTGAGGAAATCAAGCATTCGAGGTATTACATTGCAACTCTGTGACTTTGGTTTGCTGTCCCCTAAATACCTCTTAAAATGTGTCCAAACAACCAATGTCACAGGTACCTGGCACGCAATGTACAATGCATAGGGCTGAAGAATCAGCAAAGGTATTAGAGACAACACTTTCTTCAAGCTGTTAGGAGCAAGGTAAGGTACAAAACTCCTGGCCACTCCCGTCCTGGTCTATAAACTGTGTCTCCTCAGCCACACAAAGCTGAACTTTTCTGCCTGTCATACAGCTTCTCTACGGCCACCATGCTGTCCATGCTGCTGTCACTATTTTGATTCACTCACTTCTATTGCATAAAAAATACCAATTCACCATTGTGAAAATATTAACTCAAGAGGGACTACATTTACAGTAGTCTTTTTGACTTTCTTCAAGAATAACCAAGCAGTTTGTCTTGTTGATGTATACATTTGGGGACCATAGAAACGATCATGTTGTACTAAAATTACCTATTGCCCTTCGGTCTCCTCTTATTCATTGTTAGTTCAATCTCTGAATAATCAAGACATATTTTAGTTTTCATTATCATCTCCTTAGTCTTGTACAGAATCTGGTATATCAGAGAGATACCCAATCATCAGTTGTCAAATATATACACATATAAATAAATAAATGAATGAATAGAAAAGTATAAAGACAAAGTAGAAGCATGTTCCCAGAAAACTTTATAATACACTTGGAGATAAGAAAAATGTTTGCCGATAGCCATAGTTTGATGGGAAATGGGATGTATTTCATGCTGATGGAATTTATACTGTGATTTAGGGAAAGAATTCTCTCTCAAAGAGGACCATTTCTTTGAGAGCTCAATAGCTAAAGGTAGCCATAGGGCTTGGCCAGGCCCATGCAGTTTGAAATGAAAGGAGAGGGAAAGAGGATGAATCAGATAAAAACACCCACGTGAGTAAAAGCAGGAAATGGCATGCTTTATGGGGTTCAGCAGGGTGTATTATTAAGTAACATTTCCATGGAAAAATGTATTCATTCCCAACTATACTTTTAATAAATTAAGCTTTCATCCCTGCATCTTTTTTTCTAGTGGATTTAAACTAATGTTTTTGTTCTTATAAAAAGGTGTAAAGGAGAACTAGAGGAGGAGGGAGGGAGAGAAAAGGGGATTCAAATAAAAGAAATGTGTACAAGCATCTTATTTTCTCCTTAGTGTAAGAACCTGAAAGAGTAAGTAGGATCTGAAAGGTACAAAGGGTACTCTGAAAGGGGAAAAGATTCTTCAAAGGGAAGAAACAACTGTGATGAAGGAAAAGAAAAAAAAAGAAAGAAGGGAAAAATATACATGTATGTACCTAGGACAGCTTGGATAATTGTACTGCTGTGTTCTGCTGGTCTTCTGAAAGGGGCGGTTAATGCTTAATGATTTTTCTCTCTCCTTTTTAGTTTTTTATAATTTTTGACCAATTTTAACATGCTTATATCTGGTCATCTGAACAAGTAATTTGAAAACAACAGTGTGCAAAATAATAGGCATTATTGAATTCCTACCATTTTGTTTAGTAACATTCTGTATTGTTTCCCATTTTTAAAAACTTGTTTATATTCTCTGTAACAGTAAAATAAATATATAAATAAATAAAAGAAACAGACTTTATTGCACTCACGCACCAACTTCCCCTTATAATTGTAAGGTGCATGTACTGCAAACATGTAGTAATACAAAGATGGTAAGTGATTATTAACAATTTTCAGCAAATTGAGCAAAGTGTAAAAATAGCCATGCGTTTTATGCATGCCTTCTGTGGAGAGGGCATTTCCTAGTTCCTAGCAAACCTCTCCACCTCCCAATAAAAAGAAACAGCTACAGAGGACCCTCCTAACTACAGCTGTGTTTTGTGCTTTGGGTAGCAACTTCCTCTGAGGTCCAGATGACTCAGTGTAAATGTCCAAAAGAATCGTGTACTGCAATTAAATCCCTCCTTCCAGAGCTGCGTGTATCCTGTTTGTTGCTGCTCTTCAGCACACATACAGAGAGAACCAACCAGACGGTCCTGGGTCTCTAAGCTAGAACTGGACTTCCTTCCTCACAACACAAAACCATGCTGACAGCAGCTTCACTGTACACATTCTCTCACCAACCTAATCTAACCAGCAGCGGTGCAGGAATGGCACAGGGCTGCCCAGGTGCTAGAGTCCTTGCTATACCCACTTTGGACGCCTCTCTCTCTCTATCTCTGGAGCATTGCTGTGACTCACACAGGGCTGCATGTGGCACCAGTGCCACGACACTTGTGTGCTCATCCCTATCATCCAGCCAACATTTTGATAATCAGAGCACAGAGGAAGAAGAATGAAAGGAAGAGCAAATTTCTCTGTATTAAACTATTGAATGGATAAAGTACAGTTTCTTGGGCTGGCAAGATAGCTCAGTTGACTAAGCACCTGCTCTGGCAAGCACAGGGGTCAGGGTTCCATCCCTGGTCCCGAATGCTGGGCCAGCCTTCTCATTGGGATGCACTAAACCTGTGACTGAGTCCAGGTGTGGTGGTGCATGCCTTTAATCCCAGTGCTGGGGAGACTGAAAACAGTAGGATCACTACGAGTCAAACCTGCATAGTGAGGCCCTGTGCCAAATACATAAAATGAAAAAAAAAAAAAAGTTTCTTAAATTGTTTCCCTAAGGGGTAAAATGTGATTTATTTATATATTTATTTAATATTTTGGAAGAACGGCCAGAATGATAGGCATTCTCATCATAGCTCACCTATTCAAAACAGGTTTTGATAAGTTTTTGAGTATATCAAATATAAAGCATATAATTGGAAGCCAGTTTTAGAAAAACATTAGGAATAATAGGGCCAGGCCAGATAGCTCAGGGGACTAAAGCACCTGCTTAGGCAGAGCTTAGCAGCCAGGATTCAATTCCTGGCGTGCTGCGCCATCCCGCCCCCAGGGTGCTCTGAGACAGTGATTGAGACTGGACGTGGTTGCCCGCACCTGTAGTCCCAGCATTTGGGAGGCTGAAAACAGGAGAATCAGGAGTCCGATCTGCATAGTAAGATCATCTAGCTCTTGTAAACCCTGTACTAAGCTACATCAAAAAAAGAGAAAAAAGAAGAGTTTAGTCTTTCTTAACCAGATTTTTTACTTCTATTTTTAGTAATTTCATGGACCAGTGAGATAGCTCAGTGGACTAAAGCACCTGCTTAGACAAGGATAAGCTAGCACAGGGACTGTGGTTCCATTCCTTGCACCACATGCCACACCAGCCCCGTCCCCAGGGCTGGCTGGGCCAGCCAGAGTCTGGGCATAGTGGCGCACGCCTGCAATCCCAGCAATGAGGAGACTGAAAGCAGGAGGATCACCACCAGTCCAAGCTGCGTAATGAGACCCTGTAACAACCAAATACACTAATAATAATTATAATAATTTCTTTTCCAAAAATATAAAATAATGAGAATAACAATAGTCAATACAATGTGTGTCATTGTCTTCAGAGTAATTACTCAGAGTGCAAGGCATAGCAAGGAGTCTTACAAAGCAGAAACAAAACAGATAATGGCAAAATAATTTTTTATTATTTATTTTTCACTTATTAAAAATAGTTTTGGTTTTTGAGGACAGGGCCACACTATGTGGTCCAGGCTGCCCATAAATGCATGCTGATGCCCCGGCTTCAGCCTCCCGCATTCTGGGATTACGGGTGCGCACCAGCTTGCCCTGGTTTTATTCTTCATTTCTAAAGGAACTGGTGTAAACCTGTAAGTCTTCTCCTTGTGCTGTTACTACCTTGACACGGTCCAGCTCTGCACAGTAAATGAGCTGGTCCTTTGGAAAGGAAATTGGCTTCTCGGTGAAGGAAAAGCCCGTACAGTGTTTGGAACGGTCCTTTGGTTCTGGAATTGTCTTTGCGGTTTTCTTTGCTTTTCACGCATGCCTGCTCTTACCCAGCCCTGCTGACGATTTCATTTTGAATGTCAAGATTCCTCAAATTTAGCTCTCTTGGCTTGAGGGTCGTTAAGTCCTACACAGATGAGATGATAATAACTATCGCAGTCTTTTCCATTATCCCCGGGCACCCATCTGAGCGCGGAGCACAGGCCCTGTTAACAGAGACTGCAGGGGCCTCTGCCGGACAGAGGGACGGACTTGGTGTTTATGCTGACTATCTGTACGTTGCGGTTCAGCCTCTGCTCACCCGCGGCCCTCCCGGGATCTGAGACAAGGCACAGGCTTCAGGATCCCCAGCTCTTCCCTTGTTCACCCAACAAACGAGCACCTCGCTCGGATTCAAATCGCCTTGCCGGAGGCCTCCTTGCTTCGCATCAGAGACAGCAGCGGCAGAGAGCAAGAGGCAGTCTCCCCCTGTAATTCTCCCTCCACCTGCGTCACTCAGCTCCTGCCGGTGGTTGATTATTCAAAATCAAGTCCCTGCTCACTGAATTAAAAAAAAAAAAATGTGTACTTTCCAGACTTAAGTTCCCAGAACTGAATTTTGGGGAACAGAAATGATTTCCAAAGTAAGACCAATATTTAACAATTGAGATTTTTCACTACAGAATTATTTAATTTAGAAGACAAAATGTGAATCCATTTCCACTAATAGTTTCAGTGGTGAAAGAACACACACACAATCATTTTTCTAAGGCAGTGATGTGTTCTTCTAAGACAGTAATTTTAAACTAGTAAAGTCTGGTGTCGTTCCAACAGAATAGCCCCTTATTTTCCAAGCTTCTATCTTTATCTGGAATGTTCCTAGCAGCTACATACTCTCACCACAAAGTCTAATGTGAACTGATTTATTAAGTCTGGGAATGACATAGGAGTCTATGTTGTATAAAAAGAAAATCTATTCAAGTGATTCTACTGGAGACCAAATTTGAGCCTGTGTTCTGAAGGAAGGTTAGGGTTTCTACACTTAGTCAAATGTGGCCATAGACAATTTAAATATATTCAGATTAGTGTAGTCAATGTATTGGTTTAACCCTAACATAGTAAATTGTGTCTCTGAAGCTAAAGAATGAAATGTATTAAATATGTTCCCTTTTTAAAATCTGTAACTTTGTTAAGACACATGTTTTAGTGCAGCTGCATTGAATTACTTTTCGGAGGTAGTAGATGTAATGTTAGTTATTTCACTTAACTGAACTTCCAGAAAGAGTAATCTCGTAGATACTAAGTAATTAAGAATAGAGAAATTGTAGGAGATGAATTATCTGATGTATGTCTAAATAAATTTATTACAATAAAATATACTTGGCTCTAATCTCTCTTAGAATCCCCTCTTGCTTCACACACATTTTTCCATCGTTCTTGCCACTTCTTGAAGAAATTCTCCAAGTCCTTTCCGTTGAGTGTTTTCACAAGGTGTTATTAAAAATGCGGTGAATCCAGTGCATCCAGTGCAAGGACCAGCTTGTAAAAACAGCACACTGTAGCCTCATTGACCATATTTACTAGTTCTGGCTGCAGATGTCTTCTGAATCCCCCAAGGTCAAAGCAAGGGGAAAGGGTAAGCTCAGGGCATTGGCCTCCCCAGTGTGCAACTATAGACAATCAAGAAGGAGGACTAGGTGGCAAGATAGCTCAGTGGACTAACGTGCCTACTGAAGCAAGCAGTTCAATCCCCAACACCACATGCAGTGCCAGCCCTGCCCCCAGGGCAGGCTGAGCCAGCCACCAAAAAAAAAAAAAAAAAAAAAGGAAAATTACCAGAACTTCTCAGTAAGTGGGCAAGGATGATGGGGTAAGCATGTTTTAAATGACAGGGTTGAAATGAATATTTTGAGCAACATTAGTGGCAATGTACCTTTTACTGTAATTTTTTAATTGAAAAACTAATGACGTTGTTGATCCTATAGCATATATTTTCTGATCAAAATTTTGGCAATATGATTTGCCTATTGTTCTGAGAAAGCAATTTATGTTGCTCACCTCCTGTCACTTCTAGAGATGAAGCATAAGCCACGCCATCTGTTTTAAAGAAATAAAGGGGCTAGAGAGGTAGCTCAGTAGAATAAGCATCTGCCTGGCAAGTGCAGGGTCCTGAGTTCAATTTCTGGTTCCACAAAGAAAGAAAGAAATGTAGAAGTGGCTAGAAAGTTCAGTTTCTCAAGATGATTTTGTCAGATCCAATTTGTAGGGCCTTTTCCTTTTTCCTTTGCAAAAATGAGCCTTGTTCTCCTCTCTTAGGTACTGGAGAAATGCTGTGAGTTATGGCACTGAATGAGGAATAAAAGGCAATGAAAATTGAATTTGGAAAAAAGTAATCCATTCAATGATTATTTTTAAGGCACCAAAAATCAGAACAAATCAGGAGGCCTGATTTAGGACTCACCTGGGAAGACTATAATTGCAGTTTTGGTAGTTTTGTTTTAATTATCCGGACAGAGAGCTAAATGGTCTGTGTCCCAAAATTCCTTTTCGGGCCCAACTACACTAAAATGCAAGTACAGGAAGATGGAAGTGGAAGCACTTGATGTTTCTGATGCTGGTAATTTACAAAAGAGAGAACAAAACAGCTGCAGCTCTTTTGGTCCATCCCTCTTTTGACATGGGGGTTTTGGCTGAGTTGTGAAGCCTTCCTACTTCAATAAGACTTTCTGTGGGCTTCTGCATTTGGTCCCTAAACCACTCTTCCTACCTCAGCCTCACATAGTCTTCATTTATATCTTTCTCCCTCTCCAAAACACAGCTAGTGCTTCTGCTCTCTTTCTGAGTGAAGATGCTCATTTTCTTTTGTCTACCAGGTCTCTTTTCTCTGTAGTAAATCTTTACAGCACGGGGGATGCATTTCTATGGCACACTGCTTCCACACCCGAATTTAAAATTCTCCCACAGTTCCAAGGGGATTCCACGTGACTTTAATTAAGGTGTGAAATTGCTTCATGCTAATTGCTCATGCCCTTCTATAGTCTGCTATTAAGACAATTAAATGTCTTTAATGGTGCATTAACTAACAGAGCAATCTAACCTTTCTATTCCTTGGAAATTAGAGAGTGCTGGGAAAAAATTCGATTAAATTATTAATCATATTTCATTCTTTGTTAATGGAGACTGACAGGATGAGCACTTTTTATAGTGTGTAATTTATGAGTTTCATCCAACACAGAAGGCTTACAATTTCAACTTGAAGAAGAAGGTATCACTCGTAACTACACTGACCATGCATACAGGTTGTCCAATTCTTCACTGCTGAACACTACAGACTATCAATGATTTGCACCTACTTTTCCCCATTGCTAGCAGAATGCTCAGTTGTTAAGTCTGCTAAAAGGCCCACAATAATGTAAAAGTAATGACTAGTAGCAGCTCTACTACTTTGTATGCTATTTATGTGCTGCACTGTTATTTTCAACCTGCTTCCTCATCCAAAATATCATTTGGTAGAAGTTCAAACCTTTGGGATATTCAGGGTAGAGTTTATTATCCCTGCTTTAAACCTGAAGAAAGAGGCTTTAGAAGATGGTAAGTAACTCACTCAGGTCCAGGAACTAGAAATAGGCAAACTTCCTAGAGTTGTTATCTTGTAATGACAGATTTTAAGCTTATCCTAGCAATACAAGAAGTGTACATATGTGTATGTGCACATGTATGTGTTCTGTGTGTGTGGATAAGTGGGGTTTGATTTGTCATTCTATAAATCTAGTCAGTTTACTGATTTCATTGTTTTCCTATGAATTAGAGTCCACAGAGGCAAGACTTGTGAAAATACCTATTTTGAAAAAGCACTACAGGTGATTTGCATGGCTTTAAGTGCCTAACTGGAGAAGCCTGTGGTTGGAGTACAGCTGAATTTTCTTTCCTATTTTACAGTCATCAAGTTGTTACTTTCTCTAAAGTCCAGAATTTATGCTAGGGACCCCACAGTGTACCAGGACATTGGTGATTTCACCTTCTTTGACAGATTGGAGCAATGGTAAATTTGCAATTAGGCAACCCAGAATAGTAGATAGGGATATTCATTTAGCAAAACACTATGGAATAATTGTGGAGTATTTTGTTCTTACTAATGGGGTTCAGTGATACTTACTTTTTAAATTCTTGGCATTTCTGTCTAAAAAAGCACACACAGATAAATAAACATCTTAAAGTATCACTAGATATTAGTTCTGAGAAAAAAATGTGGGCCCTTTTCCATAATATTATCAAAGTAAATCCCTTTGGAAAGATAAAACAATTATATTTGAACATGAGTTTTAGTAGAAAACATGTAATGATTAGGAGAATGTTTTCTGGTAAAATTACCAGTGTTAGGGTTGGTGAGATAGCTCAACAGTTTAAGTGCCTGCCTGGCACTCAAGGTCCTGAGTTCAATCCCCAGTACCAAAAATAAAATAACCAGTGTTTTGAAAGGTGCAGATAAAATCAAAGCATATTTCATTATCAACAAAAAGGTGGCGTAACTGATTACAGAGAAAACAGTAGAAGGTGAAGTTGGAAGTGTAAGCAAGGACTAGATAAGCTGACACCTTTGGAAGTCTTAAGTACTTGGGATTTTATGGCTAATGGACTGGGAAATCCTTCTAGATTTGGAGCAAGATTGCAAGGATATCAGCCAGGATCTTAGGTAAGGTGATCATTCCTTTGAATGGAGGGTTTTATTACTGGAAACAAAAAGAATAGATTTATGTTGAAGGTAGACCTTATGGAGGATACTAATGGATCTGTTGTAGGCTGTTAGATAAAGACAGAAGTCAGTGGAGCCTCAGTTTTGGAGTACAAACAACAGTGATGATGGTGATGTTGGTGATGATGATGATGATGATGTTTATGATAATAAGGAAGAGTAGAAGAGGAATTGCTTTTATTTCTTGTAAGAGTGGCATGTGGTATTTATTAATGTATTGTAGGCTTGAGATGGTGGGGAGAGAATTGGCTAAGGAAATCAGGAGAGATCCAGGAAGTGCTACATCCCAATGCAGCCTGAGCTTAAATTTTTGACTAAAGTCCAGTTCTCAGATTTTCATATGTCTACAGACATATTCATTACTTGGACTCTGACCTTAGACAGGGAAGCGCTCTGCTCTCTGAGTGTTCTGCTTTGAGCAATCTACCTTCTTTGTTTCTCAATTCACTCAGTTGCAAAAGAGATAGATAAAAAAATCTTCCTTTTTGGGTTATTCAAAAATCATTAGTGTATTTAGCATGATGATATACAATAAATACTCAACAATATTAGCTATTAGCGAATGACTGCTACCATTTAGGAGGACGGGACCCACAAAATAGTACCAGCAGCCTAGCATAGTTATCTGCTTTGTAAATAATGGCAACCCCAAATATTTTATATTTTATACTTTTAAGAAAATCACTTGCTTTATTGTTTCCCAAGAGAAAGTGAAGATAAATAAAGTAAAATGACTGTTTAAACGTTGTTAGCAAGGAATCTGAACTACCATGCTGCACAATGACAAGGAAAGCCTGCCAATTCTGATAACCACATGCAATGTAGGCACCAACGAAAGGAATATAGTAACAAGATATTAACAGGAGGGCCTGCCCCAGAAAAATCTGTGTCTATTGCTATAGAGAGATGTTAGTGATACAATTTGTGGATGTTTCGTTTTGCTATTTATTTATTTATTATATTTAGGACAGGGTCCACAGGGTCTCACTACTTAGATCGGACTCATAGTGATCCTCCTGTTTTCAGCTTCCCAAGAGCCGGGATTACAGGTGTGCATCACCAGGCCCAGTCTTTGTTTTGTTTTTTCAACTTCAAAGCTCAGGCTTATAAATTTATTTATCCATTCTTTATTTTATTTTGGAAACAGAGTTTCAGTATTCATTTCAGGCTGGCCTTGAACTCACAGTGTTCCTCCTGCCTCAGCCTCCTGAGTGTGGGGTTTACAGGCATGTGCCACCATGCCCAGCCTTATTTCTCCTTTCTAAGAAGATTCTTGTTTATTTAAAAATAAAGCAACATAAATAGAGTCAATACCGTATTGTCACAAAGTGGGAAGTTTCCAGTCCTGTTATGAGCAAGTGACGCACCTTCCTATGGAATGTTGTGCAGACTCATAGGCGGCCTGCCCTTGGACAGGTGCACCATGCCAAGTCTCCTGGTGTCTGCTCTGTACAGCTTCTGAGCTCACAGCAGGGAGCATCACTGGGGAATCCCAACCTCTGCCGTACCTAACAGTGACACAAGATATGAGCTAGGTGTTAGAGACCTACGCTCGTCCTTGCATTGAAATTGAGGACAAATACTCTCTTATTCGATCTCTCTACCTCATTTTACGGAGAGAGCTGCACTAAATCCTGGTGCATCAGTCTACTGTGTATCTAGAAAGGTGAAAGGTATGAGTAGAAAAACAACACCCAGAAGGAGAAGAGGAGGCTCATGGGAGGAGGAAGAGCTGAGGAGGAACAGAAAGAAATTGAAACATAAATTGGAACACAGGAAACATAGGGAAAAAAAAATAAGAAAAGAACCAAGATAAGAATTTACTTTGATTTGAAGAAATGGCCCTACACCAAAAAGAAATGCTTTCTCTTTCAAAACATTATCTTCTTTTACCATTTATCTCAAACTATTATGATAAAAATGTGTTGTAGTAACACTGGTTCTTTATCACAAAAAAAGATCCTGTGGAATGAAAACAGAGCAAATATTTTATCCCAAATATTTGTGCCTGACCAAAGGACAGAACGGAAGCACAGGACAGCACAGAAGAGCCAGGGGAAAGAGAAGCTCTATTTTTAGTACTTCTGATATCATGTCCCCCGGATGCTGTATACCTTTGATATTTGGGTATAGAAAATTCGTTAACAAGGTAATATAAAATGCAATCAGCAAGAGCTAGGAAGATAGCTTGGCAGCCTAAGTGCCTACATGGCAAGCAAAAGGACCCGGATTTGGTCCCTAGTACTTTATGCCATGCTGGCCCCACCCTTGGGCACGCTGAGCTGGCCACCAAGACTGGATGTGGTGGCACACTCCTATAATCCCAGCACTGGGGAGGCTGAGACAGGAGGATCATGACAAGTCTGAGCTGCATAGTGAGACCCTGTAACAAATAAGTAAATAAGTAAATAAATCACGAAAAAAAGTACAATCAGCAAGACACACAGTTAGAAAAATCATACCAGGTGCAATGGGTCTAACCATCCCTGCTGATAATGAAATCTCTCTGAGAATCTTGGCCCAGTGTCCTGAAGCAGACATGGCTAGTTACTAATGTCGCATGTTGCATATATCCAAGGACTTGTTTCAAGTTGTGCCAGTGACTTTGAATTTCTGCACACCTGTACTGCAGAACTAGGAAGACAGGATAATTTTGCTTGGTTAGTTGGTTTGGCCTGTTTTCACCCTATCTCCAGTCCAGAGTTACTCCTCAGCAAGAGGCATGCAGGCATATTCTTGTCCCAGCACTCTAGGAAGCCGAGGCAGGATGACAACAAGTTCAAGCCCAGTATTGGAAGAAATACTCTTCATCAATGAAGGATGCCTTTGCTTTTATAGCTGAAATAAAAAATGCGTAACAGAAGGGTCACAGGAAAACCATTTAAGAAAAAGATATTTAATAAAATCTGAGCTTCCGAAAACAAAATAAGTCTATTTCTGTTGAAACAATAGTTCAGTGCAACAACAACAAAAAAAGATAATTCTCTTTCCTTAAATATCACAGCATTTTGTACTTCCATAAATCAAGAGATTTAAGAGATTTCTGGTCAGTCCATTCCTGGCTTGTAAGAAGAGGAAGAAACTAGCCTGTGTGGTGGTGCACATTTCTAATTCCAGCACTGTGGGAAGCCGAGACAGGAGGACCACATACTTGAACCCAAACTTTAGCAAGATCCTGTCCAAACAATAGGGAGATGGAGATGTATTTCTGTGTGAAGGTTCTGGATTGAATTCAGAGAGACAGAGAGACAGAGAGAGAGAGAGACAGACAGACAGACAGACACAGACACACAGAGAGAGACAGACACAGACACACAGAGAGACAAAGACACAGAGACAGAGGGACACAGGCACAGCAACACACAGAAACAGATACATACAGAGACACAGACACAGAGGGAGAGAGACAGAGAGACAGAGACAGAAATGGAGAGAGAATCTACCAGAGTAGGAATGACTTGGGAACCACAAAATAGAAGCTAGACTATGTAAGTAATCCTCGAAGATAAGAACCTAGAAAGATGTTCACTCAAGATACTCCCAACTACTTGGTAGTATGGGATTGGAAATTAATAATAGAATTCTAATTCTGGTACTAATAGTTGTATAAATTTTTGATTAATTTTTACAGTGAAGTGCATGGTTTTCTCCTCTTATATGTGAGATTAATCATTTTTTTTTAATCTAGCACCTGTTGTCATTTTAAGCTTCATGGATGCTAAATTAAGCTCCCCCCAGATCAAAAGAACATATCAATTAGCTTGAAGGTCATCTTTATTGGATTTCAGCCAATACAGTACTAAGCAAGCGCAGAGACTGGGCTTCATCCTGGGCACCACATGCCCCACCAGCCCCGCCCCCGGGCATCACTGAGCCAACAACCAAGTCTGGGTGTGGTGGCACGTGCCTGTAATCTCAACCCTGGGGAAAATGAAAATAGGAGAATCACTATGAGTCTGAACTGTGTAGTGAGACCCTGTAGCAAATACATTTAAAAAAAAGCAGCAGTATGTTAGATAAGCAGTCGGCCCCGTCTATACAAGGAATGGATCCTCAGCTAGATCTACTTGTATGAAACTGCGCTTGCACAGAAGGCCCTGCGATGCTTCCTACAAGGTTCAGATATATCACTTCATTTCTTCTGGCTGCATTCCCAGAGCTGGGATTGTTGGATCACATGCAAATTCTATTTAATATTTTCATGAGTCATCTCACTACCCAACCGCTTCATCATTTTATCTTCCAAAGAGTGATGCACGAAAGCCTCAGATTTCTACATATTTGCCAATACTTTTCAATAATACCAATATGATATTTGCTTTTGTTATTATTTATTGATAACATAGGAATGTTTAATTAGACTAATGCCAACTTAACTGCTAATATACGGTTATAATAATTTAAACATTAATATAACTCAGTTATTTGCACTTTATTTTCTTTTTTAATTAATTTTATTGAGAGATAAATAGCAATGAGACAGTTTCAAAACTGATTAGAAGGGCAGTTTCAATAATTAATACATTGCATATTGTCTTCTTAGTGGTTATTTATAGTTCAAGATGCAGACATGATATCCTGTCCAAACACTATTACTACAAATCTTTCTTCTCATTGAATT
>NDGM011167766.1:0-12152 GCA_002564305.1 Octomys mimax | reverse complement strand
TGTAAAAAATATGAAAATATAGCTTACAAAAATACTGTATACATTGCAGCCTTATTCACTGAAAAAAAAATTAGCTGTGGTAAAAGCTGTCTATCAGTAAGAAAACAGATGCACACAATAGGCTCTCTCCCCACACAGAGGAAAACCCTGAGCCAGAAGTAGGGACGAGTCTACAAAAACATGGATAACTTTGAAAACATTGTGGGGAGTGGAAGAGGCCATATACAGAGCGTCACATAGTATATTATTCTTTTTGTATAAAAATGTTCTGAATAGACAAATGTAGACAGGCAGAAAGCAAACTAATAATTGCCAGGGATGCAAGAAGGGACGCCTAGGGCATGAATGAACATAGTTTTTCTTTTCATGACAAAGTCTTGGAATTAGGTAGTGTTGGTTTTATAAAATGGTTGTGTATATATTTTTTAAAGAAGCACTGAATCACATAACTTAAATCTGTGACTTATTATGGCATATAAATTTTATTCAAAAAAGTAATGCAAATAAATTAAGTGAGTATTTGTGAATTTTTTCATTTGGAAAGTACAAATTGTATCTTGTTATAATTTTTAATGTTCTGTTTTTCCAAAGGAAATGAATTTTTTGTTGTATTTTTAGGGAAGGGTCTACAGGGTGGTCAGGGTCTCACTACTAGATCAAACTTACAGTGATCTGCTTGTTTATAGCCTCCCAAGAGCTGGGATTACAGGTGTGCACCACTGAGCCCCATCTCAATTGCTGTCTCAGCGCGCCCCAGGGGTGGGGCCGGCACTGTAGGCCCTGGGATCGAAACCCCCAGCCCTTGTGCCTGCTTGCAGAATTTAATCTGCTGAGCTACTTGGCTTGCCTGAAAGGAGATGAATTTAAAGGTACAACATGGTGTAGAGTAGAATTGCACTGTGTTCACATAACCACTAAAGTGAATATTTCACTTTTAAATTGGTATGCAATTATTCTACTCAGATGTAGACACACTATAGAGAAAAAGCATGTCTACATTGCCTTTCTTAGGTATGGTGGGAAAGACTGACCCAAAAACAAATAGATAAAGAACATGGCATGGAATCCATGCACATTCAAAGGTATGGGTAGCAATGATGGAATGTTTAAATTTAAATGCTATTAGAAACAAGGTAAAAGCTTCAATTTCAGTGAGGTCATGAAGATTTAAAATTTTCTTTATAGATGATTTAGAAAATCATATACCAGGTGAAAAAATAAACATGGAGATAAGATTTTCACTGTCAGTTTCAGGATGAACAAACAATGCAGTTGCCAGAGTGCTTGAACACAAATGGTGGTAAGGAGGTGTGTATAAGTGTCTGTGTGGGTGTGGATAGGGTAAGACAGATCTTATAGAAGTGAGAGGACAGAAAACTAGTGAATGTGAGTCATTCGGAGCAGAGGCAAAGAGGTGGATTCTCTAAGTCATTCTACCTGTCCTCTTGGTTTGAAGCAGGGTTAGGAGCAAGTAGAGGCTTGGTTTTGGTGACTGTGAATTTGTAGAGTTCATGTAGGATTTCTGCATGGAATGCTTCAGTATACATCTGTAGAAGAAGTCTGACTTGTGACTCTGGCATTCAAATGAGAAATTGTGGATCGAAGATGAGGCTGATATGTGAAGTCATGGATGCAAATAAAGGGCTCCCTCAGGTGACAGAAAACATTAAGAGAGGGGTGGTGCCAGCATCTGCAGGAATCTCAGTATCTGGGGATCAGAGAGGAAAATACAGTGGGATGGGAAGAAAGAGGAATCTTCCAAGTCTATTTATTGTGGAAGTCAAGGAAATCAGCAAAGTGGAAAAGAGAGAGAGAGGAAAAAAAAAAAAACAACTTAGAAATGTAACTCTAAGTTCAGTTCAGATTTTTATCCTGAGCATACCGAAGCAATGAAAGGCAGATCGTAGAAGCAGTCGTGGCATCTACGCTTTCCTTCCACCCATGTGGTCTCTGGATTTTGACAGCAAATAGGGCACAGCAAGGGTAGGAAATGCCATACACATGATGTGGGCTGAAGTCGGAGGCTCCTCCCCAGCCCCAGCTTGGGAGCAGTGGTCACGCTTCCGATCCTAGGTGCCGCTGGCACTCAGCAGGGCTTGAGAGGAGACAGTGGGAGGCAGACAGCTGGGCAGCAAAGCGGTGGCCTCCTGCCCCCTGCACCGTCTGCTCACAGGCCTTCTGTGGTAAGAGGTGAGTTTCATTTGTGCTTCATCCTGTTCTCTGATAGTAAAGCCAGCAGAATTTTCTTCCTAGCTCTATACTTCATCTTATTACACTAATCAGTTATTGGCACGGGTAGTATTTTAAAAATGAAGCTTGTTAAGCTGAGCTGTAACTCTTGTGGGTTTAGTGGTAAGGGCAAGATATGATTTCATGAAAAGAAAAAGGCATATGGCTTCTTAAAAGTAAGACACACATCTTTAACCAAAGAAGTGTTTTACTAATACTGCCTCTACGTCTAGCAGAAGTAGATTATCTAGAGGCTGTATATCTGGGCACAAAATATTAAGGTGTAAATCTAAAGTGACCTGGAAACCCTTATGTGTTGGAGGTGGAGCCTGGTCAGAAGGGGTGGAGCGCTGAGGGTGGGGTCCTGGAGGGCGGTTCCGGGTGCTGCCTTCTCCCTTCTTCGTACTTGCGGGGACCCTGAGTAAGCAGGTTTCTTCCCTCAGGCCGTTCCGCAGGAACGTTTGTGCCTTGGATCCGGCTGACTATGGAGTCACTTGGAGACAAAAACAAGCTGCCTTCCTTCACGTGTGGGTATTAGGTGCCGCGTCCCGTTGATGGAGAAGCAAGGACTACGTGTTTGGTTTCTCCTTATTTTGATTTCTGATATTTAAACCAACAGAAACTTCCTTTCTCACTCTGGATTTCATCTTACTCTGCTAATTGGTTATTGACATGGGTGACATTTTATTTTATTTGTTTATTTTTTTGTTTTTTAGGGAAGGGTCTACAGGTTGCTCAGGATCTCACTCCTAGATCAGACTCGTAGTGATCCACCTGTTTACAGCCTCCCAAGAGCTGGGATTGCAGGTGCATGCCACCACGCCCAGTCTCAATTGCTGATCCTCAGGGATCAAACTCCCGGCCCCTGTGCCTGCTTGCAGTCACTTTAATCCACTGAGCTATTTGGCCCGCCGGACATAGGTAACGTTTTAAAAATGAATCTTGTGAAACTAAACTGTAAGTCTTATGGGTTTAGTGCTCTGTGCAATATATGCTTTCACATATAGAGAACAAACTCTTATTTCTGTTAACACTATGCCCCACGTGTCACAGCAAAACCGAAGGTGCACGATGACACCGTCCTCACTACTAACCGAAGTGCATTCTGAGTAAAAAGGAAGTCTTTTTTTGGTTTTCACACTGGGGATCTGTGCACAGTGTATTCTGTGAAGTGGAAAAGGGAGAGGTGGGTGTTCTGTTGTTTACTGATGCTCCTCAGTATCACTTGGATTCGTTTGGTTGAGGGAAAGAAAGATGCTGCTGTCCAGAGAACAGAGAAGGTAAAGATGAAGGAGAGGCCTTTGAATTTTTAAGTAAGAAACGAATCCTATGTTGATTTTGGCCAGTGACTTCAGTTAAATGGCCATCTAGGAAACTTGATAGTGCTGAGCTGAGATGTGACTGTGACCAGAAATGTTACAGGGTATGTGCTTCTAAAGTTGCCTGGAACACTTGGTTTCTAAGAGGCACGAGAGGAGGTGCTAAAGTGGCAAGAATGATTTAACTTAGTTTGCTTCATCTGAAATGCTGCAGGTAAGCACAGTAAAACACTCAGGAGATAACCAGTGAGTTCATTTTCTAGAGTTGCTTGAAAAGAGTAGGTTTTGGAATTTTCATACTTTTTCAAACCACCATATCTGCATAATTTATATTCTACTTGACTATTACAAAGCCAACTATGTTACTCAGGTTCTGGCCACTGGGACAAAATACTTGAAATAGTCCACTTAAAAGGAGGAAGAGTGCATCTTAGCTCTTTGGCTTCAGTCCCTGTCTTTGGCCTCATACCTTTGGGCATGTGCTGGCACAAGCATCATGGCAGCCATGGTGGCCTAGACCTGGGCAACTCATGGTGACCTAGACCTGGGCAACTCATGGTGAAGAGGAAACAAACAGAAGGAAAAGGAAAACATCAGGGAGTCCAGGTCCTAGTGGTCCCATCGAGGTCCTTACCCAGGGACTTTCTCACACCTCTTATGGAGCCTCCCACTTCTCAGGAAAACCACAGGCTGTTGAATGAGCCTTTATCACATTGGAGTCTGGGAAACATTCAAGATTAAAACTAGCACCAGATTAGACAAAACATGATGAGGGGGAAGAAAGAAGATATCACTTGTACCTCACTTAATGTGGCAGTTAGAGTGCTGCTACCTAGTTTTATAACCATGGCCAGCTTTTATAAATTACAACCCTGTGGGGAGTCACAGTTTAATGAAACTCTCTTGGAAAGTAAATGCTACCCCAATTTTTATTTATTAGTAAATAGATATTTTCATGTATCTTGCTTGAGGAGAGGAATAAATGACTTACATATGTTTCTTTTTTATTCTTTCATTACTCTCATGTACAACAAATCAATTTATAGCCATTAAAATGCGAGACAGGTTAAGTTCTTAATTCTTGCTTTGAATAAAAGTGCTGAAAACATTGGAGAGTTTGTCCTCAGACGTGAACAGCAAACTTGGTTTCCGCGCTTCAGAAATAATCAAATGCTGTGGTTTTGCATTTATATACCTACTAATTAGGAAATTAAATGATATTTCCATAGCAACAGAAACAATCTCCTTGAATGCTTGCCTTGTGCCTGCAGTAATGCACAGCAGGATATATAGAAACAAGTAGCCCGAAATCCAAAACACAAGGCGTGCAGACAGACACACAGGCAGGCCCACAAGCATGTGATTGGAACTGTACAGGGGATAGAGCAGCTCAGGTTGTAGTAGTAGGTATGGAAAAAGTTGTCCATCACAGTGAGTGATGACAGTGGGAAGGTTGAAGGGAGTTACCTGAGATGTATCTTACGCGTTGGCTTTAATTAATGGCTTCTCCAGGACCAAAACTTCTATTATCATGTCATGAAATGCTTGGAGGTGCTAAGATGCTAAGTTTCTCCTCTTATCCTTTGCAACTAACAGGGTTAGTGAATAGACTGATGTTACCCTTTGAACCTACCGCGCCTCCATAACACTGTAGATGCGATCTCAATCTCTGGGGAGAAATTCTGTATTGGGCATTGAAGATGTGCCTGCCTTAGATACTTGAGTAAGGTTTTTAGAGCCTTTCTGGCCCCACTAAGTTTAGGGAAGGTGAAAGGAGAAGGCACTTGCCTCCTTCTGATCAAGTCACAACTGGATGCTATGCAGTAGCTCTTCTGGGGTGGAATTAAAATTGAAAGAAGATTGTTGATGGGTTCAGTAAACGCACTTCAACACTTTGAAAATCTCCTTCCTGACCTTCTGTTTACCTAATTGAATTTTCTTTTATGATCATTGAGGATTTTTTTTTAAGTCTTTCTTGTTTGTTCATTTGCTTGGGTTTTTTTTGTGCAGGATCTCACTATACAGCTCAGACTTGTAGTGATTGTCTTCATTGAGGATTCTTGATATATGAACTTCTGAAACTCCCTCATCTTGCTGGGCTTTGATGAAAAGCTCTGAACATCCACAAACTTGCAGGCTGCCTCTTAATTGTGTGCTGTTCTCCTGCCACAGGATTTGAATGGCTCTGTCTGCTTCCACCTCCACTCCTGAATGTCATTCTCCAGTGCTGTGCCCCCCAATCTTGATGCGCTTGGATCACATTACTTTTTCATATTTCTGATCTTTCTTGCTGGGAAAAATTGAGTGCGCTTGTGTGGCTACTGAATTAAGTCAAAATGTCTTAGCCTATCACTCTGGACTCTCCTGTTCCAAACTCAAGGTCATATTCCAATGAAAGATATTCTCATGATCTTCTCAAAGAACCCTCCTCTAAGGTCTTCTTATGATCTTCTAAGAGTAGTGAGCCACTGATTTCCAAACATGCCCCGTTTCTCCTCCATGGTTGCTGTGCTTTAGTGAGACAAAGACAAGCTGTCTTTCTTCACTTGTGGGGATCAGGTGCAGTGGTCCTGCTGTTAATCTATGCAAGTTGCTGTGTGTTCTTTTGGTCCATCAGTGGGTCACCCCCTCTTCGGTACATCTGTATCTGATCCTGTACGAAGATACTGTCTTGGGCTGGGGAGCTATCTTGGTGGTCTAAGCACCTGCCTGGCAGGGCAAGGTCTTGAGTTTGATGTCCAATACTGTAAGCCGTGTCAGCCCGGGAACTGGGTGTGGTGGTTGATGTGTGTAATTCCAGATTAGGGAAGCTGAGACAGGAGAATCACTATGAGTCTGAACTGCTACCGAGACTCTGTATTTAAAAAAAAAGGTACCTCACTATGCTCCTAACTTCTTTCTACCCAGTTGAAATTACTCTCTGTCTTGGAGGTACTGCTATATTCATATTTATTTTTCACTAGTTAACTTATGTTCTTGCCTATAAATGTCTTTAAACAGGAATAAGATTTATTCATGTAACTATTCTTTATAATATATAGCACAAAATTTGAATGTAAACGTAACTCAATAAACTTATTCAATTAAAGTACCTTTATGCTTTTAAGACATAAAGTCAATGAGTTTATAGACATTTTGATGTGTATGGAAACAGCAATTTTATGATAGCTAAGTATAGTAAAACAATTATTCTTTGAGAATTACAAAAAAACTCACTGAATTTCCATGAGTTTTTGGATTGCATGGTCTTATATAACTTTTCTAATATCCTAAAGTTACATACTATCAACCAGTGTACGTATATTAAACTGTGCAAAATTTGGTAATTAGACTTTCCGTTGAGAGACAGAAGTTAACCTTAAACTAATGAAGATGGTAATAATACATATGTTCTAACAGGTTCTGCGGCCCAGAGTAGCCCATATAATACATCTTCTGTGGTGTTAATTCTAAGGAATGCTTTATCGCAACAAATTCTGCATAAAAGGAAATTTGAGAAGTTATTTATTTTCCTAAAATAGTGTTTGAACATTCTTACGAAGTGATAGTCAAATAAAGAGCCCCCCGAGCAAACAAAACATAAGTAAACCATATTTAAATGTTGCACTTCCAGATAGCCCACACTGATGGGGCCACAAGACCCCGCCTACCGCCTGCCCTTTCCTGGTCATCCTTGCTAGAGTGACTGGAGCCCCACAGAATACACAAAATGAAATTCTGAGTTAAAGCCTTTCTAAAGCTCTGTTATTACTTTTCCTCTAATTTATTTATTTATTTGGTACAGAGTCTCACTATGCAGCTCGAACTCGTGATCCTCCTGTCTCAGCCTCCCCAGAAATGGGATTACAGGTGTGGCCAGCTTGGTACAGAGGGGCCAGCACAGCATGTGGTGCTGGCGATCAAACCTTGGTCCTTACACTTTCCAGGCAGGCGCTTACACTGCTGAGCTATCTCCATGACCTGTATACCTAATGTTTTAACTATGAATTTTTTTTTTTTTCAGAACTGGGGATTGAACTCAGGCCCTTGAGCTTGAGTTTGCTAGGGAAGCGCTTATTCCACTGAGCCATCTCCCCGGCCAAAATTTTCTGAATAGAATAATTTTTTCCATGTTGTTGTGACATTCTTGTGTTCCTTTTCAGGAGGGTCCATGTTCATTTTCAATATGATTGTAACCATGGAATATATTTTTCTTATTTAAAAATCTTGTTTTTAATTGTTTACATTTTATACTTTTCATTTAGTAACTACCTATTTTTGTATTTTTAAATAATTAGGTTTATCTGACTTTTATTTGTAAGCAATTTAGAAATAACACATTTGTCACATTACTTTTACTTAAATGTAAACATAAAAGTTGAAGAGAGTAGATAAATTGAAATGTATATTGCTTATGGCCATGTTGCTTGCTGTAACTCTTACATGAGTTACTATGACTTCCTGTAGTATTTAATTATATTCAGTTCCTCCACTATCACACTAAAAATGACAAGTATTCTTTTAAATTTAGTTAATATGAAATGAAAACATAATTATTTTTAGTAAGGCTCACAGAGCTGATATAGATTAAAATTAGCTGGCTATAAAAATGGTAAACTGTTTTATAGGTATAGGTATGGTTATTGTTCTTCCATTTCCCGTACTGGAGATTGTACCCAGGACCTTCCCAGAGAACTATCCCTGGCCTTTTGTAAGTTTTGCAGTGTGGTCTAACTCTGTTACCCAGATGAGACTGGACATTGCAGACCCCACGCTCAGCCTCCCAAGGTGCTGGAATACAGGCCTGTGCCATGGTGTCTAGCTAGCCCTTGTCATTCTTGAACTGCAGTTTTCAGATTGATGTATCTGTTCTAACTTGTGTAGTATGTTCCACCAACATTTCTTGGGGGAATATTTTTTCCAATTTCTCAGATATAGTATCGTGGCTGGTGATAACTTCAGCTGTTTTTTATATAGCATTCTCTTTGTGTTATTACTGACTTCATAAATTTCAAGTTTTACAAGTACATTTTTTTCATTTTAACTTTTTTCAGTTATCTTGCTATACTCAAGTAGTTGTGTAAAAATTATTAAAAACTTGTGGACCAGGCAAAAAAGTAGTACACACAGTATTTAATTGATATGGAGCACTTTTTAAACGTAAGGAAAAAAATTAAGATGAGCATTGGATAACTTAAAGATAATATATTTTTACAATTGAAAAATAAGCAAAATGAGAGGTAAAATTTTCATCAAAATATTAAACTATACAATGAGCAATGTCTTAATCCATTCAATCAATGAGTTCTTTTTTTATGTATTTGGTACAGGGTCTTACTACACAGCTTGGACTTGTAATGATCCTTCTGTTTTCAGCCTCCCCAGCGCTGGGATTACAGGTGCGCACTACCACACCTAATCTCAGTGGCCAGCTCAGTGTGCCCTGGGGACAGGGCCAGTGTGACCTGTGGTGCAATCAATGAGTTTTTACAGAGCAGTCAATAAAAAGCCCCAAATATATTGTTTCAGAAAAGCTGATAAACTTCATTTGCAGTGAAATTATTTAAATGATTTTTCTTTTCTACACAGGGAAAAAATAAATGTACAGATTGTAATCAATTAAAGATAAAACAGCATTTTACAAATCTTGATCTTTGTAGGTGTATATCCTTAGGTTTGTCCTTATTATTCATGGATATTAGGTATTTCAAACATGGATCAAAAAGGTGAAAGAGATTAAGAGATGGGTGGAGGGGTGAGAGAGGGAAAGGAGAGGTGGTATTAGAGAGGCGGTTAGCATGAGTTATGTACAGTATGTGGACCATTTCTCCATAAGGAATCAAAACATTGTGCACTTAAGGTATGTAATGAGAAAAAAAAATAAGTGCAAGAAAAAGTGCTGAAGTATTTCCAGAAAGAATTAGCCAGTGACAGTGAGATGGTCAGAAGCCTTATTTTTGGCTTTTTCTGGGAGGCTGTTGGCTCACACATTGTCACCTCTGATGAAGAGCTGAGAAAACGCTGGTCTGATCACCAGGAGCGTAAGTGCCTTACTATGAAATACCACCAGTGTTGGTGGGAAGTTTCAAAGGACGTGTAAAGGAGCAGCTCTCAGCCATTTATCAGGTTAACTTGATGATACTTACCTAAAGAGATGTAGTGTGACAGGAAGAATTTCCAAGAGATTAAACCAAAAAATTGTACTTAGATTCTTTGATGTATATTTCAGTATCACTTTCTCAAGTGGTGAGGCTTTGTTTGTTTGTTTGTTCTTTGAGTTTAAATTGACTAGAGCAGAGAGTCAGGTAAAACTGTCACTGTCCAGATTGGTTGTAGAAGTATAGAAAGAACCAGTCTAATTGTCTAGAATGCCATCCTCACTACTAAACAAGCTTCTATTGAAATGACCTGTCACATGCTAAGGGACTCAGATAACTCTTACACTAGAAATACCATCCTAACACTGTGAAATTGTGATAAATAGATATTTTTATTTACTTATTTATTTACTTTTTGGTTCGGCGTCTCACTGCGCAGCTTCGATGCTTAGTGATCTTCCTGTCTCAGCTTCCCAAGTGCTGGGATTGTAGGTGTTCTGTCTCAGCCTCACAAGTGCTGTGATTACAGGTGTGAGCCACCGTGCTGCACCCAGGGTTCCGGGGCTGGCACAGCATGGGGTACCTGGGATCAAACCCTAGTCCTTATGCTTTGCCAGGCAGGTGCTTAGACTGCTGAGCTATGACCCCAGCCCATGTGACAAGTGCTTTGTAGCCAAATAATGTGGTAACGTTTGTCTAAGTGATTGAATTAGTATGTATCTACCAGTATCTGTAAGGGAGATCTGTTTCAGCGTGGTGGATGCTCAGCAGAACTTGCTTTCTGTTCTCCCTGCTCTCCCACCCTAGGGAGGATCTCAGTGGTGGTTGTGTCTGTTCCTCTTTGTTTTCTGGCTTGCCTTCTCTTCTCCAGGTGGAGTTTTCAAGTTATTTGACTTCCTCATTGTGGGCTGAGTCACCTTCTCTCCTGCACTAAATTTGCCCTTTTTATGTGTATGGGGAGGGCTCTACACTCCCACCAAAAGTTGTTATTTCCCTGAATTAAAAAGTAATACCTTAACTATGTTGACCTGCCAGGTGCAGCAGTCTGCTTTGTTACATAATGACCACCATTTCTGAAAATCAGTGAGCTTTTCCAACAAATACTGGTAATTTTAGTTGATTTCTCAGTGTTTTTTTGCCCCAGATTTATCTTGCAGGGAATGTGCCTTCTCTTCTGCCAGCATGCAGGGCCAATACTGTTTTCCTGCCCTCTACTCTCTTCCTGCTTTGTCCCTATTCCGTTTATAGCATCCTTTTACCCTTTTGCTCTTCCAGCATCAGTGCCTGCGGTATTTTTTTGGCGGGGAGGTCAATAGGTTTTGTAGGTTTCCAATCATAGAGAGGAATCGTGTACCTGACCTTAGGAAAATCCAACCAGAGAGGAGATCTGGCTTCCTGGCGGGAAAACTGATGTGTTTTAGTTCTACAGGTGTTCATAACTGATTTTTATTCTCTTCAAATTGAAGGGCTCACTTAGCAGCAAAGACTGCCTACACCACATGATGGTAGAACTGGGGATCCATCAACATTGCTTTTACTCTTAGACCATAAATACTCATTGTGTCAGTCACATTTACACGCTGAAGAACGTAATAATTTTGCTGAGCACAAATGTATTGAATTACTCACACTGTCTCCCTTTTTCTCTGAAACGCAAGTTATGCCTACAATTTATATGCATGTCAGCAGCCCCTGATGAACTAGGATTTTGTATGGTAGGTTTTATACTATTTCAAATTTAAAATCTAAAATTATTTCAGATATGCATGGTTTAGCTCAGCATTTTTCAGTAAGAAAATATAACATTTCTACTTTACGGTAGAAAAATTATGACTGTCTGTGCCAAGGAAAAACACATTCCTTAAACTCTGCTTGCTCTTTATACTGTGCATATGAATAGGATTCCCTAAACACACTTTTGAACACCAGCATAGTTTGAGAAAATTGAACAAGGGAGACCACTAATTAAACTTTTATTTTTTTAAAAAAATGTTGATAATCCAAAAGTTGCAGACATAGTTTCGGGAAGGATACTGATACTGTAGTAATTAAGTAACAAAAAACACTATTTGTTAAATCAATCAGAAAACTTTTGAGAGTGTAACGTTAAGCACAATAGGTATGGCCCCAACTCATAATGATTCAACTTATTGTCTGTTGATTCTGCAGTAATGAAAAAGAGTATGAATTTTGGTGGAGCACTCATTTAGAATTTCAATCTTTTCCTGGGCTACTGAGGCATGGCGGTGTACCCACAGTACCTGTATTAAGTTACTTTGCTTTCGTTACTGAGACAAATTTCTAACACTCAAAATAAGGGAAGGAAAGGTTTATTTAGCTCAGTGACTGGAGGTTTCAAGACACTGGAGGAGAGGTGGGGTGCTGCTATGTCCAGGATGACCCACCACGTCTCTGAAAAAGCACAGGCTAGCCAGTGTAACAACAGTTCGCACCCCTCTGGCTCCGCCCCGCCTTGGCCCCGCCCTGCCCCTCTGGCCCCGCCCCTCCCCTCTGGCCCCGCCCCTGT
>NDGM011167749.1:0-11307 GCA_002564305.1 Octomys mimax | reverse complement strand
TTTTTTTTTAACGGTGTTTTTAAAAAATAGAAAGTTGAACCCACTGACTTCCAAGACCTCTTCTCACTTTATAATATTTGACATCAGGTAATATATCTTATTCCCAGGGCATCCCAGATAATATAATTTACTGCACCTTTAAAGAAAGCAATATACAAAATAAAAATAAAAGTATATATTCCACAATGCCAGACTATCAAACAACAGATTGCACCTTTTTATCACTTTCTGTTTTGTTTATCACATATTTAAAAGAGAAATATTTCCTCTCCTATACAGTCTCTCAGATTAAAATGAGTGAAAATGCCAATAAAAAAAAAGAACTATATAGAAAAAATTTAAGCCTCAGTGACTATTGAAAAGTGACTTACTATTTCATTAACAATGAAATAATTGACTGATAAAGGTAATAATTAAATAATTGACTGATAACATTTCATGGCATTGAACCAACAGCTTATATATTTCTTGAATCAGTACCAATTCATTGAAAGGGGTAGTTTTTATGTTGTTTAATCAATCTTATATTGTATATCTTATACCTATATGAGTTTCTATTTCTGCTGGTCACAGATTTTCTGGTTTTAGTTGGACCGTTTGATTTGAGCTGACACACCCGATAGGACTGGTACCTGCCAGCTCACCACCTGAGCCAGATACCATTTTGAGTACTTTTTCATTAAGTCTTGCCTATAGACCAAACAGGTAGTTAGTGTTACCGAGTGTTCACAGGTGAGAACACTGAAGCAGGCAGAGATCAAGTAACTTTCCCGAGCACAGAGCTCATGGGTAGCAGGGCAGGGATTTGAATTCAATTCAAGATCTGAAAGGCTTTATGATCTTAGCCATTACACTGTACTGTGTCATATAAAGATGTTTGTTAGATGTACACATCAACAGAGGAATGAATGGGGTCTGGCAGAATACCTCAGCGGAACACTTGGAAAAATACTTGAACTTTGATGAATTGTCACTGTGACTTCAACTTTAGTTTCCCTCAGAATATTTGTGTGTATCTGTCTCTGTGTATATATTTCTTGTGTATGTATGAACTAGATAAGGTAGCATAGATATGATCCAATTAAACTAATGTTAAGTATTATAAAATCATAAATATGTGAATTGTACTTTAGTGAAGTTAATGAGTATTTGCTGTTCTTTTACTATTAGTTTTTTCTTGGGGGGGCTCAGCTTACCTGGGTGTGGGGTTGGCGCAGCATGTGGTGCTGGGAATCAAACCTTGGTGCCTGCACCTCAGGAAGCACCTTAGGAGCTTGCCTAAGTAGGTGTTTTAGACCACTTGAGCTATCTCACTGGCCCCATACTGTTAGCTTTTAACAGGGTGTACCAAAAGAAGAAATTAATAAAAATTGTGTTTGACTAGTTTTACATGATTTTTAAATGTGTCTAGAGTAATCTTATTGGGGTAGCAATGCCAATCAATATCTAGAAATCCAAGAATTATATGCTATTCATGCCTCCTCTTTAATAAAATGTACAAGTTGACAACTGATTCAGTCTTTTGGCATAATAATTCCCTTGTAGAATCTGGAGATGAAAACAAGTAATCTAAAGAAATATGAATTTGTTTTTATTCAAGTGGTTGCCTGTATAGGGTAAACAGTTTTTACTAGAAACTCAATAAAAGCTTTCAAAGTCAAATTCTTGTTAGGAGATAATTTTCCAAAGCTGCCCCATATTTTCTTTGTCTTTGGAACTGAGACACTGAGTAACTTTGTATTAGACCATCTTTTCATGAATGTCTGTAAAGAAAACAGCCTTAAAAATGAGACAGTATCTCTTTCATAGGAAATACAGGCTTTCATCCTGTCCTATACAATGAAAAGTCCTCTCTCAAGTGAAGAATGGTGATGCTTTTTACCCATTAGGGAAGACTGGGCTTCCCTAAGCTCATGGTTTCTCTCCCATGTACAACTGCCTATATCATCTGACCTTTTTCGTGTTGCACTTGGAACTTAAGAAAATGATGTATCCCCTGACAGTGTTTATTGCTCTGAGTAATAAACCCCTTGTTTCTGCCTTCTGCTAGTATCACAAGGCTGTGGAAAGTTATTCTGCTGTGGAAGGTTACTCTGTTTCCAAGTAGAGTAAATTCTCAGAATCTTCAAAGTTTTTCTCATTTTTTACAAAGCAATATCATACATCTCCATTTTAATGTACAATGAGAAATTTATAATTTCCCTTTAAAGGAGTAGATTACATTTACTTGCTGTAGGTCCCAAAGGACACGGCATGGTCATGTCCCTAGAAACAAGGCAGGAATGCTTTGGTCACTTGGAAGAGTGACTTATGACAGCTGTTAGTCTCTGCTTATCTCCTTTTCTTTGTGCCCCTCTGTCATTCTTCTTTGTTATGAGTTTTCCTTCCCTTAAATTGTCCTCTCATTTTCCTTCAGAATTCTCTTCTGTATCTCTCATGGGCTTCCTTCAAGCCTGTTCTTCAGATGCAAACAAACGTGCTTATTTTTTAAGACAAATGTCTCTGATCTGTGCAGGGCCTGAAGATATTTTTCAGATCACTACCTGGTAAAGGTAGAAGCTGGATCATAGCAATAATTTTCCCATATGTTTTTCTGCTGTAGGCAGTGGACTGGAATCAGGGTAAATTTTTACCCATCAGTGTGTTTCAGTGGCAGGCTGATCCTTGGGGAAAGTTTCTGACCAAGGGAGCTATAATTAAACTGTGAAAGGATTAAGATATATATATATATATATATATATATATATTCAATTCCCCACAATTATTTTATTTATTATGCATCATATACACTAATAAAAAGGGGAAACTTAATAATAATATCTTTTTATGTGTGGAACAATCTCTATCAGGAGTCAGCAGTCTGTGGCCTATGAGCCCAGTCCAGTGCCATGGGTGTGCATGAACATTTCAATGGAATATGTCTACTTCCATTCATTTATATACTATGTATGGTTGCTTTTAGATTGTAGTGACAAAAATTAGTAGTTGCAGTAGAAGCCATATAGCCTATAAACCTAAACTATTTACTCTATAGGGGCCAGGGAGATGGCTCAGTGGAATAAGTGCTTCCCTGGCAAGTGCAAGAGCCTGAGTTCAATCCCCGGTTCCGCCACAAAACAAAAAAAAAACTATTTAGTCTCTCATTCTTTATTTAAAAATTAGTTTGCCAGTCCTTTAGTCTTGACATTGGGTTTCATACTGGTTAGTCTTAATTTCTAGTTTTGTGAGAAATAAAAGATGCTTATCAGAATCACCTAAGCAAACTTTCCTAAAGGTACACACCTCCTTTCACCTCCATTTTCTCGTAGTATTTCCTGTTGAGAGTCACTGTCTTAAAAGTTATTATTCTAATTAAGTGACACAGAATGTTTTTTTTTTTTTTTTGCTCCTCAAATGCCTTCAGGGCACTTTTGGCAGGCTTGAGTGTTGTGGGGATCGAACTACTGCAACCTGATGCTGACAGCTTTGTGCAGCAGCCACTTAAAGGTGTGAGCTAGGGCCGGGCCCCCACGTTTTTTTTCACTATTTTTGAGCTGCTGTAACATATTCACAGTGATACTGATCATGCTGTTTCTTTTACAGGGTTGTGGGAAGAAAATGTACTCCTTTTTGAGAGGAACCAAACAATTGCAAGTACTTAGGTTTCTGGGGATCTCCATTGGAGTGACACAAATCCTGGCCATGATTCTCACCATTACTCTCCTCTGGGCTTTATATTATGACAGAAGAGAACCTGGGACGGACCAAATAATGTCCCTGAAGAATGACAATTCTCAGCACCTTTCATGTCACTCAGTAGAACTGTTGAAACCAAGCCTTTCAAGGATCTTTGAACACACATCCATGGCAAACAGCTTTAATACACACTTTGAGATGGAAGAATTATAAAGATTATCGAAAAAGGAAACAATAAACTTGTTTTATTGGACTTGTGCATTTTTGAGTAACGTTACCTGTTTCAGAAATCTGTAGACTTAAAAATACTGCAATAAAATAATGTGTAGGCATATAATTTTGTACTCTTTAAAATAAAGGGGAAAGTTTCCTGTGTCACCACCTGGACAATAATTGGTGCCATTTATAATGCTAGGACAGATCTAATACCCATTGGAGTGGTATTATAGGCATTTTATAGCCTGTGTAATGTTTTAATTGAATACAGTTATGTTTGAGTTGCTATGATTCGATCAACATTTCTGCATCTATGTAAATGAACCACATTAAAGGTTGATTTACTTCCACAGGCTAGTATAAAAATTATCAATTAACCATTAACATAGGAAGCTAGACAGCACTAATGACTTTAATTTCTTGATATATTTTTTTGAGGGTGACGAGATTATGCATTAAGAACACTTTCAAAATTGGTGACTACCTAAATGTGATTTTTGCTGGTTACTAAAATATTCTTACCACTTACAAGAGCGAACTAACACATTGTCTTAAACTAAGCAGGGATGTATGTGTATATGTCTAGGCAAAGTCTATATAGTTCTGTAGTCTTGGATTCTCATAAGGTTAAGAAGAACAATTGTGAAAAGGATAAATTTGTTCTGTACAGAACCATTGTGTTAGCCTTTCCCATTAACAGAGCTTTTAAATTCAGTCTCAGGTTTATATTATATTCACAACAATTTAAATACTTAACCACTAATTTTAAAAATTACCAGTGTCATACATGGAAATCACTGGATGTCTAACTAGTTTGGTCTTTAGGAAGTATTGACAAGAAAATTTACACACATCTTCGTTGACTCCGCAGGCACTTAGATGCTGTTTTCTCCCATGTGAAGCATACTAACAGTTTCTTAAAAATAAACGTTTGTTAAAACAACTCACCTTCACCTTTTTCAAAAGAAACAACAGTTTTCAAGTCTATATAATTCTACAATGACTAGTATTCTTTGTCTCCAGAAAAATGCTTATGCAAATCATTACAATGACAGTTTAACTGGAGACGATCTTGGCTTTGTCTCATTGATTAATATGCTATGTCAAATTACACAGATTATTGAATTTTTTACAAAAGTAAAATATATTTATTTGAAGTGGGAAGAGTGCATTTTACTGTATTTTGTGTATCATGTTTATTTCTCAGATTATGGAAAGAGAATTAAAACAAGTATCAATAAATATTTTCTAGACAGTAATAATTTGTGCCTACTTTTTATATATTCCAAGAACCTCTACTAGTTAAAAAGCCTACCAAGGGGAGAAACATGAGAAATGATTAATGAATAAAATGTTAATAATTTCCAAACTCTGGAAGCAATCTGTGCAAGTATTTCACTGACAAGAGACAAAAAGATGCT
The DNA here is from genome assembly GCA_002564305.1 of Octomys mimax. Lineage (NCBI taxonomy): Eukaryota > Metazoa > Chordata > Mammalia > Rodentia > Octodontidae > Octomys > Octomys mimax. The sequence goes on along the minus strand of NDGM011167749.1, from coordinate 5,995 downwards.
ATTTTTTTAAAAAAAATTTAAGATGTAAAAATAGAAAACATTGCACAAGATACAGAATTTCACTAAACAGAATAATAGGAATTCAACAATGGTGATTATGTTGCCTAATGTTGACTTCAAATTAGTCATTAAGATTATCAGGTATAAGCTTGCAAGGTTGGTCAAGAAAAATTATAATCAAAAAGGAGAAGAAAATATTTAAAATGTTTCAGCTAAATGATAATGTAGTTTAATAAAATGTAAAAATACATCCACTTCCAGTATGTTTGTCTCCTTAGAATTTTCACACCATGGTTTGCTACTCGTTAATTTTTAAAGGAATAAAAATTCAGCAGGGCTTTTAAAGGAATATAAATCCAGCAGGGCATTGTGATACATGCCTGCAATTCCCACTACGTGAGGACTGACGCAAAAGGATGGCTCGAGCCCAGGAACTGGAGGGTGGACAACAAGCCAGAATTTGTCTCTTTAAAAAAGAAAAAGGAAAAAAATAAAACGATTCTCACAAGTGCAATATTCAACTTGAAATTACCTACCAGATTTTAATCTTCAATAGATTTAAATAGAATTGAGTAAATTACCTCCTCAATCAAAAATTCCCTTTTGTAAATTCTTCCCTAAAATTCCACCTACAATACCCAAATAACTGAGACAGTTACAAGTTTTATTTGGATTATTTGTACAATTAAGTTTATTGGCCTATCTTTTAATGGGTCACATAGCTGGAGGATAAGCAGCTTAGGAAAAAAGTTCTTAAATTATAAAAGTTGATTTGTACATTTAAGACTAGATATTTTGATATATCATCTGATTTACTGCCCTCTAGACTAGTAAACATAAATTTGGACAATCGTCTGGTGTGTAATACATTTGCTTAATGGGGACCAATGATATTTATAGTGGTGCTCCACAAAGGCCTCTTATGGTACTAACACACCTGGAATAATAAAACTGCAAGGAACTTTAAAAAGTGTATTTAACGCTGGAGAGCTGAGGGAGTCTGATGTTTGGGTGTATTGCAATCAAATTTTAACTATTTCTTTGGGAATTTTAAATACTTTTTTTCAGTGAAAAATCACCATTTTTAAAAGTAAAAATGTAAGAAGATATTTTTAGATTCATTAACAGGCAATTCAAAGTGCCCTGGAGACTCAGCTCTGGCAATTAAGGCTGATGCCTGTTCCTAAGCCCTGTAAAATCTGAGTTAGAGACAATTGTGATAGCCACAGGAGGAATAAATAAAGAAACATGCCGTGAATAGCACTGTTCTTAAGCAGATGAGAGAGGAAAGTGGAATTAAGGTGGTTGTATGGAGGAAATGACCTTTAAACTGGGTCAAACAGGAAAGATTAAGCTAATTTATGAAGAACATTCCATGAGCTATGAGTCTAAGGTTAAAAACATGTGCACTGCGTTAGGGACAGGGACTGTGGTTCAGTGTAGTTAAGCAGTAGAGAAACACCAGAGGAGAGGCAATGAAGGAAAATTTGGTTTTGAGGATTCGTTTCCATAGGTTCAGTGGGGAAGGTTTTCAGAGAAAGAAAGTGATTGCTTCAGACATTTCACTCAATTAGCCAAGTAGGAACCTGGGCACCGGGAAACAGGTGTGCCCTCCGCACAGCTCCCCAGGGGCGGCCATCATTTCCTGTAGGCAATGCAAATGGAGAGCTTGTGCAATCCAAGGCTGTAGGCCTCTGCTGGAGACTGATAGACTGCTCCTTCCACATTTCAGAAGAGAGAGAAAGAGTCGCACCAGGACAATGGAAGCCAGAAAGCAGCGCGCATAACACAAATCTCAGCAGTCTGAATCCACAAAAATTGGCAACATATTGACCTTGAGGAATAAGGGATTAAAAAGTAAAAGAACTGAAACCTCTAGATTTTATTTGAGTAAACCAGCAATTCATCTAGACAGAAGGCTGGAGAAGAGCGAGTGTGTGGGAGGGTGATTAATTCGGTTTGGGATCCACTGAGTTAGCTATGCCTGCAGGACATGCAGATGGAGACGTCCGCAGGCAGCTGTAAATTTCAGGCTGGAGCTCCAGAGAGTTCACTATGGAGCTTGAGAATTTTTATATACTGTATTGCCATCTCTGGAAGCCTGACAGAAAATGGGCCAGGAACCAAATCTCGTATGAAGGGACGCTCAAGCAGGGTACTCCAGAAGGTTCTTTTTGTCTGAACTTCCACTCCTACACATGAGTCGAAGTGGTACAGAAATGACAAATGAATGAAAGAAAAAAAATGGAAACAAAGCTTTTGTAAATGAGGAGAAGGGTTGAAGGGGTGGGGAAGGGAATGGGGGAAAGAGAAACAAGACGGGTCATGTACAGGCACAAATTCCCTATGGTGACTGTGATCATTACGTATATCTAAAATGTACCAGTTACAAAAAACTTTCAAGAAGCTGAAAAAAGAAAAGACAAATGAGTACACTACTGAATCTTCCATGGCAAAGGGTCAGCTCCTGTTTAAAAGAAGACTGCCAACTGCTAACCTGCTTCTTCTACCCCCTTTGTGTCAGCCTTCAATTTAACAGTGAACTCACCTGTCCTGTGAGCTGAGTTCTTGCTCCCCAACCTCCAGGCTCATCCTACAAACAAGTTTAGGAAGCATCTTCTCGACTGCTCATTTCTCTCTTATTTTAATATGCTAATTGCAATCAATCTTTCTCTTCTGCATTCGTGGATTCTTGTATCCACAAACGCTTCATGCATATTTTCTCTGCTCTTCACAATTCCTTTGCAATTTGCAGACATCATAGATCCCATTTTACAAATGGAAAAAGAAAAGCACTCAGATAGAACTAGCACTCCCAAGCACCCTTATTTCCTCCCACTTCGCTTCAAAACACATGGGGAGGCTCAGCTGATTCCTTACCTGGGAAAGCCAGATTCTCTTATATGTGAATCGGGATCTCAGGTTAAATTGGTCATCACATTCTATAACTGCTTCCCTCAAGGCAGCACTTCTGCCCCAATATCTAAAGGTTCGACTGAAGCCAGACATGGCTCTTTCTTTTGTCTCTGGTCTCCCGCTGATACATTTGTACAAGCACACAAAACCAAATTAGTTTCTTTAATTACCTTTATTGGGGATCTATATCTATATCTATATCCATATCTATATCTATGTCTATGTCTATGTCTATGTCTATATCATCTCATACCCATCCTAAGTAAAGTTTTGGTAAATATATACATGATAGATTTATAGATGCATGCACACTCAGGCTCAGGTGACAATAGCCATAATCTAAATAAGGAACATTTTGGAACATTTTTATTACTTCAAATACTTTCCTCTTTCCTTTCTGTTGTAAATCTTGCAGTTCCCATTCCAAGCTTCAGTCAACATGGAACTGCTATATTCATTTGGATTAATTCTTGTAAATCTCAATTCTTGTCCTGTCACTCCTTTTCTTACTCAAACACTTCAAGGGATTTCCTGTTTTAAGCAAGACATAGCTTTCCAACTCAATGTGTTTGTCATTCATACAGCACATTTAGGTAAAGGAGCACCAGGGTCACCAGCCTCTGGAAAAACTGCCTCTCTACCACGAGGATTACAAGGAAGTTCTAGCTCAGTCCATAGGTTTAGCTCCTGTTGGCCCACTGAACATGACATAGATGAAACAAAATAGAGATGAATTTGTATTCCAGAAAACACATGCGTGAGTTACCCCAGCTATGGCATCCTGGGGTGGTGAGGTTGCCTCCTCATCTCCTGCTATGCTGCGGTGTTCACCAGCTCCCAGGATCACAAATAGCACACTGCTTCCCAATTGCAAGCAGCATACTGGATTAAGGGGAAGTTAGAGAAGAGGAGCAGTTCCTCTTTCCTTCCTGGACACCCCTGCAGTACACCTCAGTTCCTCTGTACAGTTTCTCTGGTCATTTACAAACTGAGATAAACCAGGAGGTTCTACTACCACAGAATGAGAGGGAAATTGATATTGGCATCAACAGTAAATCTCTGCCTCACTGCTCTGTGTTTGAGAATAAAATTTATCATTTGAACCCACTTTTTTCCAAACATATACCCTAACACTTTCCTGGTCACCTGGCCAATTACAGATGCTTCAGGGCCTGTAAATTCCTATGGATCCTTTGCTTTCCTGACTCTGCTCACTGGAAGGCTGGCCTGAGGTAGCCTCATCTCCACAGCCTGAACTTGTACTTGAGCAGCAGATCCTTCTCTTCCTAGAAAAAGCTCTCTCCCAGGCTCACAGCAGCCCAGAGAAGTCTCCTCTTCTTAGCCCAGAATTTATGTGTTGTCATTATGTTGGTCCTTGACGTTTCTCCTTTATAATATTAATATTCATTTATATTAACTTGCTTTGCTTCTTTGTTTGTGTATCTTTGCTTGTGTATTTCTCTTGAGAATAAATATTTTGTTCCACCATTTCTTCCACTCAGCATTTTGCAAAGCTAGGCCTATTAGGCAATATTTCTTATATATCCGTTGCCTATCTATTCACTGTGTGTATAAATTAATATTTACATGAACAATGAGTCAGTTAAGTGAATGAAAAGCCATACCCAAAATGACTCCAATAAGGAAGAACAACTGCAAAGGAGGTCGTTTGTCTTTCTTGAGCAGAGGACACCAGGTTATCACGGGCTAAGTATGCATTTAGCTATAAATGGATGTAGATTGGATTTGCAGGGTGCGCTTAGAGCTCAGTCAAGTCTTATAAATGTCTGAGTGAATGCTCAAATTGTACTTTTGGTCTTATAATATAAGTGTTGTAGATTTATAAAATGCTTTTAAGCCTAACTCCAGACTCTTTAACTTTCAATATGCTTTTGTTTGACGGCTACCATACAGCATAAGAGCTGACTGTGCCTTTCTGAAGAAATCCCCAGACAGTGGAAATCTAGAGTACATTACACTGACTTTGCAAATTCTTTGTGCCTCCAGAAATTAATTTCAAAAATATGTCATCCAAAATATCTGTACAAGTGAATCAAGCAGTGTTTCGTTTACTCTTCACATAATCCCATTAAGGTCATTTTGGTAAACAAGACACCTGAAGGGCAAACACTTCAACAGCAAGCAAGCAGTACTGGTCGATTTTAACTGGGTTCATCCAAATCAAGGTCTGCATTCTTGGCAAAGAAGATATTCAGATAGAAATTAAATACTTAAGAAAATGTTCAACTTCACTATTCATTAGGGAAATTTATAAACCATTAGGTACCACAAAATATTCACTAAAATAGCTAAAATTTTTCTTTTACTTTTTTCTTTTTTTGAGATAGGGTCTTGCTATGCAATTTGGGGATATAGGTTGAGATCCTCTTGTCTCAACTTCCTGAGTGCTGGGTTTACAGGCGTGTGCCACCATGCCTGGTTCCAGGACTGGCAAGTCATGTGGGGCCAGGGATCAAACTTGGGACCTTATGCGTGCTGGTAGGTGTTTATGCCTCTGAGCTATCTCTCCAGCCCCTAAACTGATTAAAATTTTGAAGTCTCACATATGAAATGTTAGTGAAACCCAAAGGAACTAGAACTCATATAATACTGGAAAGAAAGTAAAAGAGCCCAATCACTTTGAAAGAGAGTGAGCTCGCTTCTTAAACTGTTAAACACATACAAAGACTATGATTCAGCCATTCTGCTTCTGGGTACTTAACCTGAGGACAAAAGAACCTTATTTCCACACTGTCTTGTACAGGGACATTAGGACACCTTTGTTAGTAGCAGGCGTATGAGTCACAACCTAAACACAATAAAGATGTGAATGGGTAAGGGAGATATATTCTTTCTATATAAGGGAATGTTACTTGGTACCAAAGAGGAAGGTACCACTGATGCATGCAGCAACTTAGAAACTTAAATAAATCTCAAAATAATTATACTTTATGAAAAAAACCCCTCACCAGTAAAAATGACCTATTGATATGCAGAGTAACATGGTTAAAAATGAATTTTTCTTTTTTTTTTTAAATTTTATTTATTTATTTGTGTGTGTGTGTGTGTGTGTGTGTGT
>NDGM011167742.1:0-16899 GCA_002564305.1 Octomys mimax | reverse complement strand
ACCCAGCACCTCCCCTGAATAAATGAGACTTGATCAGAATCCTGTCTTATCTCCATTTCTTGCGTCTCCTGTCGCTTGTCCCCTCTTCAATTCCCCGCTCCTCTCCCAGGTGACCTTCATTGACTGACCTGCTGGTTCGGGACAAGTTGACTTATCACTGAGGAAGTAGGGTGTTAGGATCACTTACTATGATTATGTTAGTGTTTGTCTGACCTTTGTTTTCAGTAGGTTTTTGTTTTAAGAAGATACGTCCTTCACGATTGGGTGCATATATGTTTATTACTGTTACTTCTTCCTGTTGAATTGTTCCCTTAACTACTGTGTAGTGGCCTTCTTTTCCTCTTCTAATTTGCTTTAGCATGAAGTTTTATCAGTTCTGATTTTACAGATACTACCACTGCTTCCTTTAAGGGTTCTGGTACATGACATATTGCATCCTTTCATTTTTAAAGTATGAATATCTTTTTGCAATAGACAAGTTTGTTAAGTGCCAACAGATTATTGCGCCCTGTCGTTTGACCCAGTCTGCCTATCTGTATCTTTTAATTGGAGAGTTGAGACTAGATGTCGTGATATATTAGGCAGAAGTTTTAGTTATCCACTACTCTTACTTTCTTTGTTGGTGAATCCTTTCTTTTTGTTTTTCTGGCATTTTTTGTTGTTGTTTATCCAGGGATCTCACTAATTTCTTTTGTTATTTAAAGTGTTTTGTGATTTCTGTAGAGAACATACATAAGTAGTTTCTCAAATGTTGGTTTACCACTCACATATCTTTTGAGCTGGTAATTTACTAGACCTATCTTATTTCTCCATCTATTTTAAAGGACAGGTTTACTGGATTAGTTCATCTGGGAGGGAAGTTATTCACTCATAGGGCCTGCAATACTTCCCTTCAAATTCTCTTGGCCTTTAGAGGTTATGGTGAGAGTCTCTGCATGATTTCTAAGTGGTTTTTTTTCCTTCTTTCTCTTTTTTTCCATTTTATGTACTTGGTACAGGGCCTGACTATGCAGCTCAGACTCATAATGGTCCTCCTGTTTCAGCCTTCCCAGTGCTGGGATTACAGGCATGTACCACCATGTCCGGCCTTGGTTGCAGGCTCAGTGCACCCTGGAGGTGGAGCCAGAGTGACATACGGGACTGGGGATCAAACCCTGGTCCCTGTGCTGGCCAAAGCAGGTGCTTAGTTTGCTGAGCTATCTCACTGGCCCTTTCTAATTGTTTTTATGTTTACATGTGATTTTTTTTCTGTCTGTTTTTAAAATTTTAATATTTTCTTACTTATCTAGTAATCTAATAAGGATGTGCCATGATGAGCTTATTTTTTTGTCATAATTGCTTGGTGTTCCATAGGTGTTGCTTACTTGCCTTTTAATCTTTCTTGGGGACACACAATCCCTTCTTTCTCTGATCGCAGAGTCTCACTGCTCTGGGGCATCCTGGGGTGATGCTTTGCAATCTCCTAACCACTTAGATGTAGTGGTGGGTGGCATCTCAAGGCCACCACAACCTGGAGAATGAGGACAATCCTGGACAACACAGGGAATAAAGCTTGCATTCCATTCTGTTCTATTTAGAGCTTGCTCACCTTGAACATGTTCATATGATCTATCCTTTAAAATCTGCATTTAAGAATATTATCAGGTAAAAGAAAGGAAATGAAAAAGAGATAAGAGCAGAAAATGAGGAAGTAAAGATGAAGAAAACATATTATATAAATTGAGCTTTGCACCCACATGTGAAACCTCTGCAGGGTGTGGGAAAGTCAGGTGACAGGAGTTAATATGATCAAAATATGTTGCATGCATCTATTAAGCTGCTAAATTGAAACTCATTTATCTGTATAATTAAGTTTTTTAAAGGAAATTTTTAAAACAGTATATGTGACTAAGACTTAGTGAAGTTTTATCTAAAGTCTGACACAAAACCCTAGAGGAAAGGGAAGATAAATGAATAACATGTTTTTCTTGTCTCCATGAACAGCAATTAATAATATCCTGTTCAATTCCTTTGATATGCTTTGTCTTGCTCACAGAAATCCAGCAACTCTAATGGCTTAAATAAAATGTAAGTAGTAAATCACAAAATAGTTTAGAACTAGCTTTATCCCACTTTACCAAAGACAGTATGGTACAAACCCCATTTTTTCTGCTAAAAGTATATTAGCTTGGGCTAATAAAAAGAAAAGTGCATTAGAAAATCTGGGGCATTTAATTATTTTGTAATTTTCTCCATTAAAATTGATTGTTCATTTCATTTAAAAAGATAAATAAAAACCCAAATATACTGGTGTCCAGATGAAATGCTGTCCTTTTTACTACATACTTTATCAATCATAAAAAAATAACTCCATTGAAAAAATAATCCTGGGCCCACCAAATAGCTCAGTGGATTAAAGCACCTGCAAGCAGGCGCAGGGACTGGGGATTTGATCCCCTGGCCTGTCATGCCGGCTCCTCCCCAAGGGCACACTGAGATGGCAATTGAGACTAGGCATGGTGGTGTGCACCTGTAATCCAGCTCTTAGGAGGCTGTTGACAGGTGAATCTCTATGAGTCTGATTTAGTAGTGAGACCCTGAACACCCTGTAGACCCCTCCTTGAAATACAAATAAATAAATCTTGAAAGTTTCTTGGGATAACAATTGTGTTTAGATTCTTCCTGTGTTTTCATCAACAAACCAGCCTGCATTGGTGCCCTTTCTTTCTCCTCCTAGCCAACTTCTCTTAGAACGATATGCCTGCCCCAAGAATTCTGAAGTAGAAACTCTGGAAGTTAATTATAAGTTCCCCCATGTTTTGTGGGTTTTTTCTTTTCTCATCTGACAGATCAGGATAATCCCAGAACCTTTGAAATTTATGGTCCATATCAGGTGGTATGGATGCTAAGTGAAAATACATTAATAACAGTTCCATCTAGCAACAATGTTGAGCCTGGTAAGTAGTATTCAAATCCAGTTTTGCTCCTGGATGGACCCCATAACCCCTGGGATAGATGGAGCCCTGCATGAGCCCACCCTGGTCCTCATTAACTTCTGGTCACCAGCTTAATATTTCAAAGAAGNAAAAAAAAAAAAAAAAAAGCCAAGATGTCTCCATTACACCAACAAAATCTTGTGCCTAGAAACAGGGATTTGGGGAGTGATATCTCCTCTTTCCAAAGAAAATCATCTTCTTATGCAGAGTGATTGTCTTTTCAAACAATGGCTGACTTCTTTGGAGCTTCTCTCCTTTGAATTAAAAGAATTATGACCTCTGTGATCTCCTTAGATTGAAGCTCCCTTGTCTCTACCAATAGATTACACACTCACCTGATTTGCCATCTTCTCTCCTAATAATACTTTTTCTTCTGTCTCAGCTTCTTTCTAACTCTTCAGCACCTTCACATTGACCTAGTTTGCCTCTTAGCTGCATATCACATCTTGACCTACTGTGTGTTTCCCAGCACTGACAGAAACGCTCCAGCATAACATCTACAGCCTCACTACTACAAACTCCTCTTGATTTTCATAACATATTCTTATTACCATTCTATTTTACTCTGCCAATTGTATCTGAATTTCATCCAGATTTCAGGAGAGTGTTGGACACACAGCTGATGTCCACATACTATTAGTATTTATTTCAAAGAAACCTGATTTCTAGGCTGCTCCTCACTCCCTCTTGAGCTCCACTTCTCAAAGAAGTTTCAAAGACCAAACCTAAAGGACCCTTCTCTGATTTCATGTCTTTTTATTTGCACTAAATATGATAAATAAGTTCCCTTTTTTAGGACTCTCCATCTTATTCTGGTGTGGTTCTCTAGTTCCGTTCATGTGTTTACTTTCTTGAGATATTTTCTCAAAATATTAATTAGTAAGTACTTTTAGCATTATATCTCATGGGTCACAGTTTAAACACATGACTACATTCACCTGTACAGTTAGTAGTGTATTTTATTTTTATTTTTGGAAAGTGTGCCATGGTAAGAACTGAAATCCTAATATTAAGGAAAGAAAAAGAAATGAGTTGAAGAAAAGGAACAAGTGTCTCAGCCATGTGCCTATTGGGAAAATCCTCTGGATGATGCCCTGGATGCTCAGTGTCTTTTGGCTTAGAAGTGTCACTGAGTGTGAGGTCAGAGTAGTGACTTCCTTCTGCCTGGATCCTTACATCATCATTCATCCTTGCATTTCTAGCCACGCTTCAAATAATAGCATGTAGAGACACAGAACACCAGGGTGAAGAAAAAGGCAATCTGGTTTTCCTGGGAATTGAGGACAAAAATCTTAGTTTGTTCTGCACAGAAACTGAGGGCAAGCCTACTTTGCAGCTTAAGGTGAGTGGATGTGCAGCTACTGGGAGTCACATCAAGTCAACATTTTAATGTCACTTCGTGTAGTGCTGCACTAAAGTGATAGCTCTATAATCTTGAGTTATCACTACAAGAATAAAAGCTTTGAATTTCTAGTTCTCATTTTAGTAAGTGGTGCTATAGAATGGTCATAACACCACCAAGAGGTTTCTGAAGAGCCAAGGAATGGGGGCTTCTTGGTCCTAACAAACTTCCATCTAAAAATCCTGTAGGACATTGGGATGCTCTCATTGGACAAAGGAAATCATATTTGGCAAATGAAGAGAGACTGCTTATCTGGATTTAACACACTTAAAGTTTATATCCTTGTGCTCAAATGAAAATGTATAGTTATAACAATAACATTGTGCTGTAGATGTGAAGAAGCAACATTGTGAAAATGGAGATTCTCCCAAAAATAACATTACACTAATTACGAAAGATGCAATAAATAATCCCATTTGGAGAATGGTAATCCAATGAGAATGACCTGAATATCAGGATGAATAGGTACCAGGAACTCCCAAGACAGAGACGCAAACTCCCCTGTGCTCTAGCAGAGAGGAAGGAGGGCCTTGTGTCATGGAACCTGAGGGTACAGGTAGGCTATTGAGAAGTAGATGCCTGTTGGACAGCCCAGTTTCTTCTTCCCCGTCCTCACTAACAAGCCTGTGTTCTTACCCCAGGAGATCAACATCATGGACCTGTACTTGGAGCAAACACCACAAAAGCCTTTTTCTTTTGGCACAGTACAGAGGGCTCAGTCTTTCAGTCTTTCTCCTACCTGGATGGTTCATAGCCACTTACTTTGAGCCAGGTCGACTCAACTGCCTCACCCAAGAGAAGTCCAGAAATAACACCAACCTCTATTTAAATCCTGAGAATTAAATCCAGTCTTGGATATCTAATTCCAAGGTAGAGGAACAATCTTTTATTTGAAGATAGAGTAACTCATCTTAACAGACCACTGGGCCCTGGGGAGGGCATCAACATCTCAGCCCACCCATAACCCACCTCATTCTGACTGTCACAACACTACCTCCTCCTTCAGATATTGTTTCTGAAGCATGTCCCTCAGTGAAAAACCTAAGGGGCACTCTCATTCTTCGCTGAATTTTTGCCACAATCCACTTAAATCAATCTGTATGCTTTCTACTTGACTGTTCCCTTCCAATTCTTGTGCCAGACCTTGGCCTGGAAGTGGGGACCCCAAATATTCTTGTTCACAGAATTGCATCAATAAAAAAATTATTCCTTAATTTTAGACATGTTTGTATTGAATACTGCCACATAAACACCAAGAGAAAAATCTGAAGAACAAGAGGAATGGAAACCAAACATTTACATGCTTTGATAATTATGGTGCATTCATAATATCATAAAGTAACTATTTGATACAGTATTATTGGAGACCCCAGAAGTGGCTTGCAATCTCCAGCCTGGATTTCAGGAAACAACAAGAGACAAAGTAGAGGGGTGCATAGCAGGCATCTAGGACCATCGGTTGCTCTCTAGCAACAAAAGGCCAAGAGCCACTCAGAACACTGCTATTTAGTCATTGGGAAAATGGTGAGGGGATAGTAAATGAATGTGCCAGAGGAGACATGTGGCAACACTGGCAAGCTTTGTAGCAGAGGGAGAAAAACATTCTTACCAAGGGCACAGGAACAGCCTGAGTTAGGTTAAAGTTAATTAGTAAACTGCTTGGTAGCCAACTCTGGGAAGGAACTTTATTCTGGAGTCATGTAGGCCTCAGCAGAGATGCTACCCCATATCTCAGCCCTATGGTATATCACAGCTCGACTATCTGAGCTCAGCCATGGTTATCGATAAAAACTATATGTTAGTCCATAAATCACCCACCTGCTTTCATGGACCTATGTACCCTGCCTCATCCAAACTAAGTAGTTAAACTGAAGATACATATAGACATATCACCTCTACATGTCCTATACTGATCATAAGAAAACACAGTCACACTTGAGTATGGCTAAGGACATGTTGTGGTCCTCTACACGGTATATCATTTAGTTATAATTAAGTGTTAAAATTTGGTGGTGGTCAATCAATTCATATTCAAAAGAATCATTGGTTGTACATTTTAAGCACATGAAAAACCTCACAGAGGGTTGAGAAAAAGCTGGAGAGTGGTGCTGGGTGGATGGAGAGGGTGAGTAGGGACTCCAGAATGGGCGTGTCTGACCATCTTGCCTAAAGGCACTTCAAACAGAAATAGAATTTTAATGCCTTAAAGAAAAAGACAGATGAAATATTGAGACACCTTGAGGAATTAAATTCTTTAAAAGGAGAAAGTCCGGACATTCAAATAGTTGACTTGCTAAATGATATCCATTTCCAGCCCCATTCGACATCCTATTCTCAAATTCTGAAAAATGTTAGTGCTTATCACTGAAATACAGTCAACTTCCCCAAAGATTCACCTGACACATGCACACACACAAATACACACACACAGACACACACACACACACACATAAAGTCATTGACCTCAGTATGAATGCAACCACACAGCTTCCAGAACTAATTATACAGTCATTATTTTACTTGATAAAGGGATTGAAAGTAGAATCAGCAACTATGATATTTTCTTACTCTTATTCTATTTTCTGCAATTTCAGTAGTTTATGTGGCCTATAGCTTCTTTATGGAGAAAGTGTTAAGCCTGCTTTCTATTTTGAGAGTGTTCCATTAGGTAAAACCTGTAATACATCCTACAAATACACTATCCAAGCAATGTAGTCTGTAATCATTACAAAAACCTGAATACAAAGGTGCAAATGACTAGTGGTTTTCACTCAGAGTTCAGGCCTTCCTGAACATGACAAGCAAAGGATCGGGTCTTACAATGTATGAAAGTTTCTGAAATCATGTTTCAAACCTAGTCTTCTTGAATAGTCAGGTTGCTTCACTGCCTGGGATGGTGGTGGGGACACTCCTTGAATCCCCTCCCCTCACCCCTGTCCTCTGGTTACCTGCCTTTCATGCTGCCATTTCTGCACAACAGGCTTTGAGAGGGTCTCATGTGACAGCCTGTCATCACAGCTGCACAGAGCATCGGTGCTCGCCCCAAGGAACTTAGCACAGCAGTGGAAGGGCACGTGGGTCCATATACTTGAACAAGGCACAGGACTAGAAGGGACAAGAACTGGTCCCCTGGGAGCCTTTGACAAGGCTCTGTGAACCTGGACATCTATCCCTCACTTTGACAATTCTGGGTTGCATTGCACATTGTTCCCCCTAAATGTCCCAGGGGCAAGAAGGAAGAAATTGAGAAAGGAAAATCTTCAAGAGACATAAAAGATACCTTCAGATATATTATTTCTTTCTGTGATTAGGGGAACACAGTGACTTTTTCTTGGATCTAAGCTAGCAACCAGAAGAGGAGGCATAAGGAGACAGCCTTCAGTTCCCTAGCAGGGCTGAACTCAGGAGCTCCAGCTATTGGCTTCCTGCTATCCCTGGTTTAAGTCCCCAGCACATTCTCCTGTTTCTGGAGTCACTTTTCATCAACCTGTGTGCAAACCCTTGTCTCATGCTCTTCTTTCTGGGGAGATAGATTCTGTCTAAGCAAACTTCTTTGTGAGCTACCCCCAGTGTTGGGCATAATTTCTCTGTGGCTCTGCTCTATTTTGTCAAATATCACCACCACTTCCATAAATGGATCTTCCCCACTGATGTCTTCTTAGTAACCTAAATCTCCTTCAAGTGTTTAGAGGCCTCTTCTCACCTTATGAACCAATGTCTACAACTTCTCCTTGAAATTATATCTTTTTTCTTTTTTCTTTTTTCTTTTTTTTTTCAGAACTGGGGATTGAACTCAAGCCCTTGCATTTGCCAGGAAAGTGCTTAGTCTACAGAAACATCTCCCCGGTCTCAAAATTATACCATTTTATCCTTGTCATGAGACACTTCTTTTAACAGTCTATGTGTCATTTTTGTGTCTGGTATAGCAGTTTCCAAAAAACTGCTGTAGAATAAATTAATTCTCATTGCATATGTTACATCCTCCCATTGATACTGAAGGACGTCTGAAAAGATTTGGCATTATCATCAGAGTGATGAACCTAAACTTGAAGAAATATCAAAGGAATTGCCAATTTTCTCAAACCCTGGGAGCAGGAAAAGAGAAGTGTTTTCAGGAATTTTCCCATTTCAATTCATTCTCTTTCCCCCACCAATGTGATTCTGCAGGCTGTCAGGGTCTTATGGTGTGCACCAAGGAATGGTGGTGGCAGAAACAAACCATAGCCCAGCGAACAGCCTAAGCTACCAGTCATTATCTACTGCCTGCTTCTCAGTATTCAATGGGCAGGGCATGGGGGTATGCACTTTGTCCAAGCCCCTCCACTCATATCAACTGTTACACATGGGTAAATCTGTGTATGGACACAGGAGGAACAGCCCAAGGTATTCACTGCTGCAATTCTTTTCTCTGTCAAAAGTCAAGAATCATCAGTACAAGATGATGGCAAGGATGACGTTGGGTATATAGTAGGCAGGGCTTTGATTTATGTGAGTTCTGTTAATAGTGAAGGGAAAGAACAAATGGTAAGTGTTGTTTAAAAATACATTCTTCAAGATCCCTGTACTGGGCTCCAATCTCCTACTAGGTGATAAAGTGCTTGGGAGGAAAAAGGAGCAATGGACAAAAGGGCAGAGCAGCAGGAATCTGGGGAAGAAAAGTCCACACGGCAACCAGAATCCCCATATTTATTGATGGAGGAAAATGCTGAGGAGATTATTGGATGACTCAGAGAACAGTGGAGAGTATAAGTATTTGAAACTGACAAAACAGCACCCAGAAAGCAGTAGCGATGCCCTTTTCATAGAGAAAATGGTGATGCACACAGATACTGGACAGGTACTCTTCCTAGCTTATGTGTAGGACATCTACATAGGCCTAAAAGGGGTAAACCCTGATTGGTGCTCTTCAACATCATGCTCACAGAGCAATAAGTACCTCAGGAGAAACATCATTGCCCATACATCCTGACAGCAGCCAGTGTCACTACTATAGATGGGGGAATGAAACACAGAGATAGGGGAAGTTAGATAGGCAAGACCCAGGTCTTGAGTAGTTAACTTACAGTGAACTAAAATTCAAGCTTATGTGACTTGACTCACAAGAGGACCTGAATAACTAACTTAAGCAAAATGACTGTCAGGGTCTAATGAATGCAAGAGACATAGAACAAGTTTCTGAACAAAAGGAAGAGGACTTGGAGCAAGTAAAATGCAAACACCACAGCTTGCTTTACAGATATCAAAGGTCTACCTGCAACCAGAAGTATGCTGGTGTTGTCACATCAATTCCCATCAAAACTGTATAAAAAGCCAACGACTGAACTTAAACATTTGTAGTGTCCATCTTATGGAATGCCTTCCCAGTCAATATGGAGCTCGTCCTTCTATTATTTATATTAAACATACACTGAGTCATTCCCCACTACTTGCTGAGTGTTGTTTTGTAGGTTTCAACTCTCTTAGTCCAAAATGAAGGACATGGAGCTATAAAGGAACTGGTCACAGTGTACCATGCCAGAGACTGAACAACAAAAGAAGTCCATCATATATGAATTAACAATGGAGACTCTTGACCACCAAATGACTAGGCTTCCTAGAATCTGAGTGCTCAGTAATCTTTCTTATCACTCAGGGCCTCTGTTCTATTCCATGAGAAATAAATAATGGGTCAAGTTCAGTGACACCGACCCAGGAAGACAAGCTGAGTCTTATAGCCAGGACTGGCTGGTTGAGGCCAAACCTATGAGGAGGATCCTCACAGCATTGAGGTGGCAGCAGGTTACTTAGTTGAACTAGTCTGCCTCGAATACTCCAGGTACATGAAGGGGAGGTGGCCAGACAGAACTCAGGGGAACTAGTTTACATGCAAACTCACAATTTATATTTTGCTTTGTTATATAGCCATAGTGTTTGGTCCTATGGTATAAAATACAAAAACATCAGTTACCAAAGTGTCCATTTCTAAATTTCACTTGCTGTTATTAGAATTGCTAATGTACTACTGTAACTAGGATACCATATCTTCCTTAACCATGCATTCTCCCTTGGATAATAGTATCAGGAGATGCTTGGGTAATAACCTCCTGAAAGCTCTATACTGAAGGATGGAGGACAGTGTCAAATGGAAACCAATATCCCACTCTCTCACATTCAATAGTGAAGGCAAAATCTTGGGATATACACAAAACAAGAATCCCTGACACAGGAGAGATGGCTAAAGAACAGACCCCCTACAGAAGGTTCTGATTGTAGTGATACAGCTACCTACCATCAAACTTTTACAAAACAGTATCACAGAAATAAAAATAAAGATTTCTCTAAGAAACAAAATGACAACATGAAAGAACAAAATGCAATCTCAGGCCCCAAGCCCATCCAGAATAAATCCAGAAAATATTAGCATAGAAGGAATTAGAAGTCACACACACAAAAACTCTGAAACAACAGCAGCTAAAGTAAAGAAACAACTGCAGAAGTGTATAGAGGAAATCAGATCAGAAATAATCACCCAGGTTAAAAAAAAAAAGAAATAATAACAATAATGAAAGAATTACTAGGGCTGGGGAGAGAGCTCAGTAGAATAAACACCTGCCTGGCAAGTGTAGGGTCCTGAGTTCAATACCCAGTACCACAACAAAAGAAAAAAAGAAATGTAATTAGGGCTGGGGAGATAGCTCAATAGAATAAGCGCTTGCCTGGCAAGTGCAGGATCCTGAGTTCAATCCCTGGTACTGAAAAAAAAAAAAAAAAAAACTACTAAGAATTTCTAAAGAAGACATTGATTTTAAAAAAAAAGACAATATGCAAATGACGTTAACCTTGAATGATCAATATAGGAAAGAAATAGAATGTATATGGGGCCAGTAAGATAGTTCAGCATAATGAAATGCCTGCTTAGGCGAACACTCAGGGACCACGGTTCGATCCCTGGCATCACATGCAGTGCCAGTCCTGCCCCAAGGGTGAGCTGAGCGAACCACAAAAAAAAGAAAAGAAAAGAAATAGAATGTATGAAGCAGAAACAAAGAGTTATATGGGAAATTTAAAACTCCATTAAAAGTTTGCAAAACTCTTTGAATGAAAGTGAAGATAGGCTTTCAGACCTTAAAGACATCATTGCTGCTAGCAACCAGAAAAGGAAAAATTTCTTAAAACCTCATCAGAAAAACAGCAGATTTCTCCTTATAAACAATCAAGTCAAAACTAGCATGGAGCAAAGTATTTCAAGTACTACAAAAAAACAAATTCCAACCCAGACTGATATACCCTGAAAAACTCTCTTTCAAATTTAATGCAGAAGTAAAATACTCCCACAATAAAGAACAACTGAAGAAATTCATGACAACAGAATACTAAAAGACATCCTAGAAATGGATCAAAATGACCACAACTCCAAGAACAACAACAGGAAGAACCCACCTATCAGGGAAAACAATTAAACATGGGAAAACCAGTGAACCAACAACAGGAAAATATCATGAAAAACATAAGTCAATACATATCATTTATAACCACCAATGTAAGTGGACTTAATTCACCAATTAAAAGAAATAGATTGGCAGAGTGGAACAAGAAATAAAATCCAACAATACGCTGTATACAAGAAACACATTTAACTCAAAAGGAAATTCACAGGCTAAAAGTCAAAGAATAGTAAACAATATGACATGCTCCAGGACCTGAGAAAAAATTAAGGATAGCTATTCTGTTCACAGATAATCTGAACTTCAAACCAGGAATGGTCAAATGAGATAAAGAAGATCACTACATACTGCTTAGGGGAAAAATTCAAAAGGAAGAAATAGCAACCATAAGTATGCGTGCACCAAATATGGGAGCATCCAGCTGCATAAAACAAAATTTAAAAGATATGAAAAATATAATAACAAATAACACAATCTTAACAGGCAACCTTAACACCCACTTATCTCAAAAAGATAGGTCAAGTAGACAAAAATTAGCAAACAAGTAGCAGAACTGAACTGAACCTTTGAACAAATGGACTTAGTGAACATTTACAGAGTGTTCCACCTAAACATCTGAATACAATTCTTTCAGCTGAACGTGGGACATTCTCTAAAATGGACTTTATACTAGCCCATAGATAATGTTTAAGTAAATGCAAGAAAATAGGAATTATCCTATGTGTATTATCTGAAACAAGAAATTAATGAAAAACAAGCCACAAAAACACAATAAACACATGGAAATTAAATAATACCCTCCTCAGCATCCAACGAGTTACAGATAAAGTAAACAAGAGAGTAAACACCTAAAATCCAATGAAAATTTAAACACAACTTACTGGAATTTGTGGGATGCAATGAAAGCAATTCTCAGAGGGAAATATATAGTAGTGAACAAACACATTAGAAAACAGAATGAGGGCTGGCAAGATGGCTAGTAGAATAAGCACTTACCTTGCAAGCACAAGGGACTGAGTTCCCTGATTCTGCAGAAAAAAAAGACAGAGAGAGAGAGAGAGAGAGAGAGAGAGAGAATAAATACCCTAATACTACACTTCAAGTTTCTAGAAAAAAGAAGAGCAAACCAAGTCCAGTGCCCAAAGGTGGAAAGAAATTATAAAGATTTGAGCAGAAATTAATTCAATTGAGACAAAAGTAAACAATACAAAGAGTTAATGAGTCTAAAAGCTGATTCTTTGAAATATTAAATAGAATTAATAAACCTCTAGGCAACCTCATCAAAAGTAGGAAAGAAAAGCTCAAATTCAATCAATAAGGAATAAAAAGGGTGAAATTACTTTTCCACAGATCGTGTGGAAATTCAAAATATTATCAGTAGCTACTTTGAAAATCTTTACTCTCACAGGATTGAATAAATGGAAGAAATGGACAGATTCCGATAAAAGTACAAATCACCAAAGCTGAGTCAAGAAGACACAAAAATTCTGAAAAACCCAATATCAGCCAATGAAATTGAAAATGTAATTTTAAAAAAACTTACTGGGGCCAGGGAGATGGCTCAGTAGAACAAGTACTTACCTGTCAAGTGCAGGGCCTGAGTTCAATCCCCTGTTCTGAAAAAAAATTTAAAAAATAAAAAACTTATCAACAAACAAAAGCCCAGGTCCTGATGCAATTGCAGATGAATTCTACAACAAATTTAGAGAAGCTTTAATCCCAATACTTCTCAAACTCTTCAGTGAAATTGAAAAAGGAGCAATATTCCCAAACTCATTGCTGGAGAAAAGTATTTTATACTGATATCATAACTGGAGAAATACACAACCAAAACATCAAATTACACACCTATCTCCCTCATGAGCATAGATGCAAAAGTCTTCAATAAAATAGTAGCAAATAGAATGTAGTAAATCATCAGGAAGATTATACACCATGGCCCGCTAGGATTCATCCCAGCATTCAAGGATGGTTCAACATACACACAACTATAAATGTAATACACTATATCATTAGAGCCAAAACCAAAAACCACATCTCAATAAACACAGAAAAAGTTCTGATATAGTCCAAAATTCGCTCATTAGCAAAGCTCTACAGAAAATTGGAATAGATGGCCTCTACTTCAATCTGATAAAAGCCATCTATGACAAAACAACAACCAACATAATTCTAAATGGAGAAAAACTAAAAGCTTTTACTCTAAAATTAAGTACAAGACAAGATGTCCTCTATTACCACTCCTTTTCAATATAAATCTGGAATCATTAGCTAGAGCCATTAAACAAGAAAAAAATAAAAGGAATAAGAATAGGTAAAGAAGTTAAACTATCATTATTTGCAGATGACGTACTCTACATGGAAGACCCAAAAAACTCCACCAAGAAGCTCCTAGAAGGGGTCAGAGAGATAGCTCAGTGGAATAAGCACTTGTCTGACAAGTGCAAGGGCCTGAGTTCAATCCCTATTTCCTAAAAAAGAAAAAAGAAAGAAAGAAGCTCCTAGAATTAATACACAAATTCAGTAGCATAGCATGATACAAAGTCAACACCCAAAATTAAATATCATTCCTCTAAACAGATAGCAAACTCATCCAGAGAAAAATTAGAGAAATATTACCTTTCACAAGAGCATCCATAAAAGTGAAATACTTAGGAATTAATCTAACAGAGAAAGTAAAACTCTATACAACAAAAATTAAAAGACTGAAAAAAAGAGATTGAAGAGGGTTTCAGAAAATGAAAAGATAGTCCTTGCTCCTTGATAGGAAGAACCACCATTGTAAAAATGGCCATACTCCCAAAATTATTATACAGATTTAATATGATCTTTATCCAAATACCATCAATGTACCTCACAAGTTTAGAGAAAACATTCCTAAAATTTATTTGCAACCAGAAAAGATCTAGAATAGTAAAGGCAATCTTGAGCAACTAAAGCAAGGCAGGAGGCATCACAAACCCTAACTTGAAATTATACTACAAAGTTGCTGTGATAAAAATCAGTATGGTACTGGCAAAAAATAGACATGAGAATTGATGTAACAGATTAGAAGATGCATATACAACTGTAAACACACCCAGCCATCTTACCTTTGACAAAGGAGGCAAATATTTTCACTGGAAAAAGGATATCCTGTTTAACAAATGGTGCTGAAAAAACTGGCTCTCCATATGCTGAAAACTAAAATTAAATCCAGAATCTATCACTGTGCACTAAGCTGAAGTCAAAATGGGTAAAAAACCTAAACATTAAAACAGAAACACTAAATCTACAGGAATAGAAAGTTCTTGAAAATCTTGAAGACATAGAAGTAGGCAGAGAGTTCATGAAGAAAAAAACCAAAGCACATGGGAAATACTTTAAAGAGGGGCTGGGGAGATGGCTCAGTAGAATAAGCTCTTCCCTGGCAAGCACAAGGGCCTGAGTTCAATTCCCAGTTCCAAAAAATAAAAAACTTTAAAGAATCAACAACTGGGTTCTCATCTTATGGGAAAGTTTCTGCATGTCAAAAGAATTCACCAACAAAGTAAAAAGATAACCTACAAATTGGGAGGAAAATCTTAATCAACAATTTCTCAGACTGACTCCTATTTAGAATAAAAACTAAAAAATATCTGGCCTCCAAGATTCAAAGACCCAATCCACCATGCAGGTCCATCCCGAGAGTACGCTGAGACTGCGATTGAGACTGGGCATATCGGCACACCTGTAATTCCAGCACTTGGGAGCTTTATCACTATGAGTCTGATCTGTGTGGTGAGACCCGGTAAGCCCTGTACTACATACAATTTAAAAATCAAAGACCAAATCTAAAAATTTGCATCTGAGATGAATATACACTTCTCAGAGGAAGAAATACAAATGGCAAATAAATACACGAAAAACTGTTCCACAGCACTGGTGCTTCAAGAAATGCAAATTAAATCAACGTTGATATACCATATCACCTGGGAAAGAATAACTGTCATAAAGAAATTAACTAATAAATGCTGGAAGGGCCTGCTTAGGGAGACTAAACACCTGCTTAGGCAAGCACAAGGACCACAGTTCAATCGCAGGCACCACATGCCATGCAGGCGCCACTCCCATCCCCTGGGCATACTGAGCCAGCAAGAGAGACTGGGCATGTGGTGCATGCCTGTAAGCCCAGTGCTGTGGAGGCTGAAAACAAGAGGATCACTACGAGTTCGAGTTATGTAGTGAAACCCTGTACGAAATTCATTTTTTTTTTAATTGTGGAGAGGCTATGGAGAGAAAGAAACTCTTCTCCACCATTGGTGGAACTGTTCACTGGTACAAAGAATATGGAAATAAGTATGGAGTCTCGTCAAAAAATGAAGATTGGGTTGTTTGTAGAAGTAGAATCATCAAAAGGGTTGGAGTGGTATTGGAAGAATGGTGGCAATGGCAGTGTTCCTGAAAGAGGGCAGGGTATAAATCTTCTTGCTGCTATGCTTTCAAACTGTAGTCTGAACCAACCTGAATTTTAAACAGAAGAAAAGAAGTGAGATCAAGGAGGACAGCCTTGGCAACGGTGGCCCTTGAACCAGCGACAATGGATGCAGTCGTTCCAGCACCAGCAGGATCCAAGCCAGATTGACTGGGCTGCACTGGCTCAAGCTTGGATTGCCCAGAGAGAGGCTTCAGGACAGCAAAGCATAGTGGAACAGCCTCCAGGAACGATGCCTAAAGGAAAAGAGATGTCTACAATGGAATCTGGTCCTAACAATTACGGGAATTTTCAAGGAGATTCAAACCTTAACAGGGTGCGGCAACCAGAATGGGGAATGTATCAGCAGCCCCCTCCAGATCAACCATGGATGCCACCAACACCAGGCCCAGTGGACATTGTACCTCCTTCTGAAAACAGCAACAGTCAGGACAATGGGGAATTTGCCCTTCACAACAGGCATATATTTAACCAGAACAATCACAACTTTGGTGGACTACCCGATAATTTTGCAGTGGGGCCAGTGAACCAGTTTGACTATCAGCACGGGGTTGCTTTTGGTCCACCACAAGGTGGATTTCCTCCTCCTTATTGGCAACCAGGACCTCCAGGACCTCCAGCACCTCCCCAGAACCGAAGAGAAAG
>NDGM011167736.1:0-15880 GCA_002564305.1 Octomys mimax | reverse complement strand
GATTGAACTCAGGCCTTTGCACTTGCCAGGCAAGTGCTTATTCTACTGAGCTATCTTCCCAGCTCCTTGATTTCTTCTTAACAAGACCACATACCCAGGTGAGTTCTAAGTCATTCAGTCCCTGGAAGGCAAGGAGTGGTCATGGCCAGTGATTCATTTAGAGCACTCCAAAGAATGAGCTATTATTCATTATTGAGCAGACTAGCAAGAATTCATTTTGCACTCCAAAATAATAATAATAATAATAATTACAACTCCATCAACATTAGCATTTAGGTGTGAAATATTATGGCACCAAAGTCTAATTAACATAGTAATTAGACATATTAATGTATTTCCTTCTTCATTTCAAATCCATAATCTACACTAATTGCTTTTAATGTACTCAATTTGGATAGATGCTGATATTTTAGAGTGTAAAATTATAACTTATCTCATTAACCAAAAAACGAATGGCAGCAAAATCATCCCTAATGCAATTATAGTTCTTGTCTGTGTTGTTACACACCAGTGATACTGAGGAGACAAGGATATTTTCCTCTGCAAATCATCTGAGCAGGACAGGGTGATTAGGACTAGGAATTAACACTTCCCTCCCACACTGTCTCTGCACAGAGAGCACAGAGACAGTTGACCTAATTCAACTGTTGGGCTCAGCTCCATTGATACTGAGCAAGGCAAGTCAAGATAGGACGCTGAGCCCAAGTTAGGGTGTCGCTCAGACTCATCAGATTCCTTCCTTGAGGGGTAGTGAACGGAATGGGCATACCCCAGAATTCATCCTGCTTGCATCCAGGATCTGGACCACTTGTCCAGTTAACAGAGGCCCTTCCCACACCAGGTCCCACATCAAACCCTCCTCCTGGCAGATTCTGACTCACCTTGAACTGTGAAGCCCAGGCCCTGCACACTCACCCTGTGACCCTGCTCTGGTGCCCCCAACTCTCCCTGCCACAGACACTGTGGTGTCTCAAGATCTGTCACCACAATGAGCCTATGCTCAGCAGGTCCATGCCAATTGCCAGGAAAGTGTGAGAGGGAGGCCATACCAGATGACAGTGGGGCCCTGGGAGTCCTGCCACAAGGCAATCCTGCTGCACCACTCCTTCTACTTGAGCAGCCACAAGGAACACTCATCTTGGAAGAGATTTCCTCCTGGAACAAGTATGTGGCCTCCAAGGCTCCAGGTCAACTGAATGGTTTATGAATGTCATCCTCATGGTCCCTGGAGTTGATCCCACCCATAGATGATGTAGGGTGTGAAGATGGAGGACCCAGAAGAGGAGAAGGCTTGTCTGGGGAAGCCACTGACCATTACATTTCCTCTCTGAACCCGTTTGCTCATCTGGAAAGAGGAAGGTAGAACAAAAGACCTCTAAAACTCCTTCCAGTTTCAGCACTGACTCAAATGACAGCTCACCTGTGCATTCTTCCCAGGCTGCCAAGCACTACCTGTACCAGGTGAAGTCACCTCTCCACCGAGTCCGTGCCTGCAATGGAGTGTGGCTTAAGCAGGCCATACCAGCATACTATCCTCAGGGACTGTACCCCATCCCCCTTCACCCTTATCCCCTCTGCTCCTGCAGAGCCAGGACCCACAGGCTTGAGCTTATTTAGGAAGAGCCGCTCTCTCCTGGCCTCACCAGAGATGAAAATGTGCTGGAATTTTCCCCAGATTTGCCAGTGCTCCCACACTATTGTATATTTTATGAGTCTTAAGCACCAAGTACTATGCTAATGAAACATCAGCATTCCAAATCTAACCTCTGATGTTAGGAAGATGCATTTCATTTTTCAATTAAAAGCTGATTTTTAATGTTCAGCCCTATTCTGCATTACCATCACCTCTTTAATTAATTTAGCATCTCTCCACCAGCAGTTGCTAAATTGCCTAAGCAGAGATGGGAAAACTAAACTGAAGCCTGCTCTTAGCCCAAGGTGAGCAGAGCTCTGGAGCATCTGGGAGATATTTGGTTATTTGAATCAGAAACCATTAATCTGACAACACTTAGCTTAAAGAGCAATTAGGAAAGGAAGACAAAGCCGTTCAGAAGGGGCAGTGGGCAGGCCCCAGGCCAAGTGCAGGGAGGGCCTTCAAGATCTGCACTGCAACAAGAAGGCTTAATTAGTTCCCAAAGGGAATCACACCTCCGCTGTTCATGTTTTAGGGGCGGTTGTATACAGCCTTCACATTTCCTTTCCTAGGGCTTTTGCTTTTGTTTTTCTTTTTGTTCCTTTTCTTCTTTAGAACAGCGGTTCCTCCAAGCCAGCCAGCACACCGGCTCTGACCAAGGACACCCAGGGGCGGGCATATCTGTGCCTGACCACTCTGTGCTCTAGCACTGGGACCAGAAAACCATCTGGATGAGAGTCCTAAGAGGGCTTCAGACAAAAGAGCTTTCAGTTAGAGGGGGCCTTTGTGAAAGAACGCCACTGCCCTCACCTCACCCCTCTAAATGGAAACACATGCTTTTAATCTCTCTCCTTCTGAAAAACATTTTTTAAAGCCCTGTCTCAGAAAAGCACCTGGATCATTCTTTTAGGAAACGTAAGCCCTGAAACTGGTACAATTTTGTAAGGCATCCCCTTTCCCAAGTGCTCAGACTCTAACTGAAGGATAGCTGACCCCTGTGGTGATGGGTCTTCCTACAGAATCATTGCTCAGCCTTTTGATTCAGTGGTCACTCTAATGGATAAGCCTGCAGCTAAACTCTAGCAGCATTTTTAAGAGGATTGGAAGGCACCCAGGTATGGCCAGATGCCTTGTTGCTCTCTCCACCCAGAGTAGATAAACCCATGTCACCTCTCTGAAGAAGTCTGTGTAAGGGGACCCTGCTCTGTCCAGGCCACCATAGCTCCAAGCACCAGCATCATTACCAAGCAGCACCACCAGCATGTGTTGGACACCCCATTAGGAGTAGAGAGACTCATGGACATTCCACTCCCACCCCTACCCCCAACTAGCACAGTGTTTCTCTACCTACCTGCACATGAGAATCAAATGAGAATCTCTTTGGACTTCACATGTGGTGACAACAGAAGCTCTGGTGTGCATGGTCAAGGACAGGATCCAGACATGTGGAGTTCTAAGGCTCTGCAGGTGGTTCCAGTGCAAGGTGTCTGTTGAGAACCTGTCCAACGTGAAACCTAAGTGCGTCTCACCCTTGTATGGAAAGCTGACGCATGCATGTAAGGGGCCCTTTATGTAGCTCCATGCCACACCCCAAAAGCTAGTCTTAAATCAGGCCACCCGAACCCTGCTACATAGGGCTAGAAAGAGAAGGTGCTGCACCCACCCTAAGGGCTTAGGATCACAGCTACACTGAGGACAGGCAAGCTTCTCAAATCTATTCACATCTGTAGGCACGTGAATAGATGTTATAGGATTCGCTCGACCACAATGATCTGAATGAACTCTAGACAAAAAAGAAAGTATCAGGATAGGTGTGAGACTCCCCAAGTTCTCTTTCCAGGCTGTGACAAAGCCTGAAATCCTGCCCTGACCCAGGACTGAAACATCCAAGGGCAGTGGCTAGATATTTGCAGAACTGTGTGTGATGAGTGACAAGAGCTTTCTCTGCCCTGTGCAAGACATGGAGCATAGACATGAATGCAGGTGCACTTTTAGTTACCCTAAAAGTTGCACTCAGCTTGTGACCTCAGTATCCCCACAACTGCCTGACCGAGCACCAGCCGGCTGCAATATGTGATCCTGCAGAGATGTGCTTGTAAGTGACTACACTGAAGAGAGCTTTCCAGGCATTATGAAGACAGTTGCAGTGTATCTGGGATGCCTTATCTGCCCGGGGTCATGAATCATCTGTGGCTTCAAATATGCCAACCACTGACAAAGACAGTCTCTCCCAGGCTTCCAGGAACAGGTGGCTTCGAGTACTCCACAAAATCCTCTTTTTCATTCCTCATCCATCTTCCCTCTGGATGTGATTTTCAGCTCAAATTATTGGTAAGCTGTCTCCTTCCCTGCTCAAGATGGGTCACTGATCATCAAGCCAAATGTCTGCTATAGCCCTCCTAAAATCAATAGAGAACACATTTGTAAATGTTAAACTGCCCCAAACTAAGGCATTCCTTGCCAAAGAGATGCAACATAATTAACTTTAAACCATAGCAAAAAATAATAATACCTTTTACTACCTTGTGAGATTTTCACCAAAAAGTTTCTCTCAAGTATCTCACTTTTCTGGGAGACAAAAATGCAGCAAATGCCTTCATTCACCAACATGGGAGATTTTTTCATAGAGTAGATGGAAGAAATGAACATTTTGGTTCAGCAAGTAACACAAATTACAAGCCTTTTGGAATACTGTGTTCACATATCTAGTCATTCGGTGACAATTTATTCAATGTCTATTGTGTATCATGCACACAGAAAATCTGACTTAACCTGAGTCTACATGGGAAATGATGACAATAAAAAAGAGACATCAGAAGGGAGCTGAGTCTGCCCCAAGAGGCAGGAGTTCTGGTTCAGGCCCGTCCAATTAGTGTGGTCATTCTGGCCAGCTCCCCAACCCACTCTCCATTACTCCCCTGCCCTGAGACTCTAGCAAGTCATTCATTCATTCATCCTACAGGGTCGGGAGCACTCACTCTCATGAGTCTTGCCACATGCTAGACACAATCCATAAACTCATATGGCCTGTGCACATGCAGGGAATTGTCAATAAGCAGAGAAATAAACAACAGAGGTAGTATATTAGACTGTGGAGTGGTGGAGTGTTCCAGAGAGGGGGTGGGGGGGGGAGAGAGAGACAGAGAGAGAGAGAGGAGAAAGGAGTGGTGATGGAGGGAGACTGGGTCTCTGGACAGAACAAGCAGTTCCCTCTTGAGCACCCTTTGAGGCCATCCTTTCCCCACACCTTCTTGAACACCTCTTTGAGGCTGTCCTTTGCCCTACAGCATGAGCTGTATGTACCAGATGGCTCTGCTTCAAGCACAGTTACTGTGTCCCTCTGTCTGACTTGGAGGTACTTTTTTGTGCTCAAAGACACTGCTCTGTCCTGGTCTCCTCCCTCCATTTCTGGCTGATTCTTCAAAGTGTCTTGCTGTTTCTCCTCTTTTCCATGATTTCTGCACAGTATGTGTCTTTAGGGCTCTGCCTTGGGCCAGCACTTCTCCCTAGCTTCCCTCATTAGGGGGTCTCCTTGAGGCCCTGACAACTCCTACACTCTTATCTCCAAAATCACAGAGGCAACAGGTCCAGGCCAACTGCATATTAAGCCTTAAGTACACCCTCTTATTCTGATGCTCTGATAGCTGGGAACTTTTCACAAAGGGAGGTCCTTCCCAGGCCTAGCGAATTCTTGGAGGCAGTAAACACAGGAGCACCTCTGTTACATGTAATCTAGCCAATTCAGAGTTCAGAGCCACAGAAAAATTGTGAGTGCCATAATCTACCGCCCTACTCAACCAGTGACACGCACCACGCAACTGTGGCCTCCCCTATGCCTCAGAGCCTACTGAAATGATGTAAGCCAGCTGGTTCTAAGCCTGTTTACTCCCCATGCACACCAGTTTCCCCTTGGCTCTTCTGCCTCTGGACCAACCCTGGAACTGGCTGTGTGGGACCACAGTGTGGTACTCTTTGGGAAGCTGTAGGCACCAAGTTATCTTCTCTATGGCCATGGCCTTCAGATCTCTTACCATATCTGGGGAATAACTAAATCTACATTAAAAATTTATCTGTACTTAATTTCAAGTTGACAGCCCTGCCCACTGCTCTTCATAGCCCACTTTGAATCTTGATGACCAAAAAAGTCTACTTTCTCTCATCCTGTAGGTCAGCAAATTGAGTTGGCCCCAGCTGAGCACTACATCTGCTGGGGTCATCTATGCAGTTGCCACTGCCAGTGTGGGTAGGGTGACCTATATGACTCCATTCATACACCTGACATTTTACACTGCCTGTTGGCTGACAGGTCTGAAAGCCTCAGCTTGGACAGTCCATCTGTGTTTCTCATAACCTCTCAACCACTACGGACCAACTGAGCTTCTTAATAGCACCCTTTGGGAGGTTTTCTAAAACAGGGGCAAAAAAAAGACTGCAAAACCTCTTGAAGCCAAGTCTCAGATGTCATACAACATCACTTTTGCATTTTATTGGCTAGAGTAAATCACAAGACCGACAAGACTCAGGATGTAGAACCAGGAGAAGGTGTGGACCAGAGGAAAGAGGAATTTTAAGGTCACAGCATTCATATCATGTCCAATGTGACCTAACGCAGTAGTGGAGAACATATGGTACATGTGCTGCATTGGGCTGTTTATACCATTGAAAGCTCTACAAGGTTCACCATCACTGTGACCTAATAGGTCCCAACTGAGCTCTGATACCCACCCATCTCCTCCCACATGTTCTTCTCATCACAGGATCTCTCCCTTCCCTATTCAGGCCAGATATTTCAATAGTATCCTTATCATCTCTCTCACACACAACTCTAATCTCTCCATCAACACATACTGTGGGTTGCACTCTCAAATGTTCACTGCAACCATCACTTTAAATGGAATGGTCCCTTCCTAGAGTGAAGATTCCATATTCAGTGTGATGCTACTGACAACCTACAGGGTCTCACATTATGAGATTTCCATCTCATCAGATTCATCATATCCTGTGTTATCTTCAGTGGTTCCAAGCCATCCACTTCTACGCTTTATGGTCTCAAACATCTTTGCCAAATTATCAGTTATCAATGACTAAAACAGGACAACTAAGTTTCAAAGTACTAAAAGTACTAAGCCTCAAGATCCTAATATTAAAAATTTCCTTTGGCTGAGGAGATAGGTTGGTGGTTTAAGCATCTGCCTGGCAAGCACAAGAACCTGGGTTCAATCTCTACTACCACATGCCATGCCACAATTTCAGTCACTAAAACCAGGTATGATGGTACACGCCTGTAATCCCAGCAATGAGGAGACTGAGACAGAAGGATTACTATGAGTCCAAGCTGTGTAGTGAGATGCTGTACCAAATAAATAAGTAAATTTTTTTTTAAAAAAAGCCTTTGAAGCCTGCTGTTTCCAAAATGTTTGGAAACTTCATTTCTGCATTTCTATTAATTAAAAAAAAATGAATTGAGTACATGGGGAGCCTGCTCTCCAAATGTGTGTATATTTGCTTATTAATTATCAACATCAGTGGCCAAATTAATGTGTAGTAGATTTACTGGACTTCAGGGAACCCCCACCCCAAGCCTAGAGTCCACCTGTCTCCCCCTAGTTCTATATCTGTGGCACTGTCTAGCATAAATTCTAATAAATACCTCTTCACTGGCATTTCTATTGGATTTGAACTCGGGAAGCCCTGGTTGATAAACAAGAAAAAAAGACTATGAGGTCAGAAAGCCTCTTTCCCACCCCCACCCCTTGCATGTCCCAGCCTGGATGCATCCTTCCCTGAACCCCAGTTCCCCTCCACACAGCCCTGGGCACTGTCCAGTGTTTTCCTGCAACTTGACTGCATCTTCAGTGTCCGTTTTAATGGCATCCTCCTGTTTCACCTTTCCAAACAATAGAGCAGGCTCCCCATGTACCCATATCAACAGGAAACTTGAGGAGGTGGGAGGGAATGAAGGAGGAGGACAGAGAAAAAAAAATGTATCAACCACTACAACCTCCTCTTTTCTGTGTGGTCTCTGACTGGTACAATATATATTATAAATGTAAAAATTTACCTATAATTTCTTTGGGTTCAAAATAAGCTTTGGTAAATGTCCTGGTTATTTCTATTCATAGGATGGAGCTGGCTTGTACTTTCTGGAGTGTGAAACCCACCTGGAAGCCACTTGTGATGAGAATCTGAGTCAGGAACAGGAAAGGCAGGAGAGAAGTTGAAAGCTCAGCTACCACCTGCTGCCTGGCTCTAAGCTTCCTAAATTTTAGCCAAGCCAGTATATCTATCCTGCCAGCCCTTGCCTCAAAGGATGATCTCTTTTGGTACAAGGCTTATCTACCAAACCACCAGGCAATGCAAATCAGAAAATGTCCCTCCAGAGGAAGGCATACATGGGACAGCTTCAGCTGACCTATCCAGTGCTGGCCAGATTTGTGCACAGGAACATTTCAATGGGCAGTCGGCCCTGGCTTCACTAGGCTCCATTTACCTTGTGCTACCACTCATGAAAAGATCCCTCCCTCCCATTCTTTATCTATGCATCACCCAGCAGGACAGCAGCAGGCTGTTTGGTCAAGTGCATAGGAAGAAGGATGGTCTCCCATCCTGCAAAAGCAAGGGAGTTAGCCAGACTCCACACCATCATTCACACAGGCACATACTCTCACCCACCACTGTACATATGACATTCTTGTGGCTGCTATGCCAAATGTTACCAAATAGGTAATTTAAACAAAAAATAATTTATCCTCTCACATTTTTCCAGACTGCCTGAAACCAAGGTTTCTGTAGAGCTACAGTTCCTCTAAGGTGCTAGAGGATATTTCCTTACCTCCTATACCCTATATCCTGTATCATGTATCCTATATCCTTGTCACAGTCCCTGACTTGTGATGGTTATTGATAAGTTCTAGCCCTTGTATGAATTGCTAAATTACCATGGTGGTCATTGAACATGCTGAAGCCCTTAAAACAACAGCTTATCTTCGCAGTGACCACTTCCTCCTGTTCCCCCAACCCACACCTGGATACAATTTCCTTTCACCTTTTTTATGCACACAAGAAGAGGCCCCAACTAACTCCTTATATGTAATTGAAACTCACCCTCAAACTCCACCCCAGAAACAGCCCATAAAAGTCTCAACTCTTTGTCAAAGGATCTACCCCATCTTCATCGATCCTCTCTGTGACTTTGGAGTTAACAAAGGTTTCTTTTATCTTTCCTGTCTCTGTACTGCACTGCTAGAAAAACCTAACAGTTATCACTGCAACTCTCATCTACATCTTCCCATGAGCATCTTCTGAGTGTCAGGTCTCCTGAATGCATGCTTTCTATACATGTCTTTCATTGTGACACCAATCAAAAGAGATCAAGGGTCCACTTTAGTCCAGGAAGAATTCATCTTAACTGACACATAAATTACATCAGCAAAAATCCTATTCCTAAATGAAATAGGTACCAGGGACTAGAATTTCAACATAATTTTTTAAGAGGATACAATTTAATCCACAATAGAAGATGATTATGAATGTGAAGAATGTGACATGGGTGCTGCCAGACACCATGGGTGTTTGGTCTCCCTGTCCAGAACTGAATCTTCCACCCATAGGGAAAGCCTGGGAACCAAGTAACTCTCATTCTGAAGAAGCCAAATATAGTCTTTTTCTAAGAGTTTTTTCCAATTAAGACATGGCATTAAAGAAAAAGATTTGCTTAAGAATTGAGGAATGGCTATTAAAGTTTCAGAATAAAAGCTTTAATTACTTTACTTTTCATATACCAATAGAAATTTTTATTTTAAAATAGCTTTTGCATTAATATGAATTCCCCTATGCTTCTGTTTAAAATATCCTTGAAAAATAATGTCTCTAAAGCATTGTCACACTATCTGAAAACCCCTCATTAGCCCCTGTACAAATACATGCACATAAGAAGCTACTTTAAATACATAAAACCAGGAAATAACAAATCACTTCTCTACTGGAATCCAGCAAAGGAATATATTAAGGATCTTCAAATCATGACTTTCTGGAAATCTCTCAAATTTCTACTTTCCATGGAGAAATTTATAGGCTCACCTCTGTATTCCATCCTATAAATCAAAAGAAAATGAATGTGCTTTCTAAAGAGTTCAATTGAGTTTCCTATAAAGCACATAAAAGTTCAATGCCTTTATAGAAATATGCCACCCCAATTTTCCAAAGAGGAAAGAGACATCAAAGTGTCAAAAAAAATCATATCTAAAAGTCCCTGATAAAAAGAGACATAGTATAGAGAAGAAGATAAAAATGATGATAATATTATTTTTGAATTGTGGTTGTTAAATAGCCTCAGCAATTGGATCAGAATGGGCCCCAAAGTGCTCTTGCTACAGATTCCTTCCAGTTGCTAAGTGTGAGGCCCACATTTACTGAACTATCTGAGGAAACCAATCGCAGATATTCCATCAGCATGAGGCGAAATGAAAGTACTTAGAATCCATAAAGCAGATATGAGAAATCTCACTGAGGTGATTTTCAGGTATAAAAATATTTCACAGATATTTGTAAGTCAGTGTGACATAATTTAACATGTCAATATTATAATTACATGAAATAATTGCGCTTTAAAAATACAATTAAAATGATGTGAGGTAGGGATGCCAAATCAGTCTGAAACAAACGTTGAAACAACAAGACGGCAGCTCAGAATTAGAGAAATGAAAACAGATGGCATCTGTGAATGACAGCAGAGGGAAGAGGTAGGTTTGAAGAGGACCACTGAGCTTGGACTAAACTTGGAAACCAGACAAACGAAGTTAAAATAGCAATTAACTAAAGCACCCATCAACCAAGAAAACTACCTGACAGGGACTCCCGAATAATTTAGGAGTGAATGCGTCTCTGCGATGCACTGCGTTGTACAGATCAGTCATGCTGAGGCTCTTCTCCTGTCACATTTCAGCTAAACGAAGCATCAGGAGACTGTAAGAGGGGCTGTGAAAGACTCAAATAGTCCACTGAGTGATGAAAGGCTAATATAAAGCCTATTCATTCCGTTGTTTATCACATTTGACAAGAAATTGAATGCCATGAAACAGAAATTGGCACAAAAGTAACACATTTCATTAAGAGGGGGAAAAAAGATTAAAGCATCTACAGAACAACTTGTGTGCCCATTTTCAATTTCTTCTGTGATCTTTATGGAAGTTATGGTGAATGGGAAAGGAAAGGATTTAGAGTTTCAGTGAATTACGAGATACAAGGGCATTCAACATTTGCCAGTAAGACATCTTATCATCGTATGCAACAGAATATTAAGCTTTGGAGGGCAGTGTGAGAAGCAACAACCCATCCAACATTTCCCCTGCTGAAACAGGAAAGCCATTATGAGATACTTACCCAAATTGTTTAGCTCCTGCCTACGGGAATCAGAAACTTCGCAAATTAAAGAACACAGGGTTAATAGGAAAAGGAGGGTCAATTTGCCTTTGCACAAAATGTTCTACCAAGACCTCTGGAAAAAGCACAGAGAAGAAAAGAGAACCTATCCTGAGTCAGGAGAAAAAGCTTGCATTTGCCAGAAAATTAGATATGGATTCCCACTGAAATATGTCTCATAAGACAAAAACCCTACTTTAGACATAAACTGAATTTTAGGAACTGCATTTAGTATCATGAATGTCAAAAGTCGCACAACACACCAAAATGGAGAATCAGCCAATTTAGAATGCTGAGATTCACATGTCTGAACCATTAAAGTATTTTTATAAAATGTTACCCTTAGGAAATACAGACATAAAGAGTCTACACATCTCTAGGGAATTTGCTCCTAAATAGTAGTGTTTCATTAACCAACACTAGCAGAACAAGAAAAAGTGCATGTCAAACTTCTTATAAAACAATAGAAGATTTACAGCACCAGAAATTTGCTGGATTTTGGGGGTAGTCGATTGATGAGTCAATCGGTTGATTGGTAAGTAGGTCAGTTGCTTGGTTATTGGTTTTAGAGCAGCTTGAGGTCCTGTGTGACACTAATTACAACTTTAATTGTAAGACAGAACCCAGAGGGAGGAAAGCATGGGGGAATTTTGCAAGCACAAGTTCCCCGAGGAGACATCTGTGTACTCAGTTGACTTTGCAGTAATAAGAGGGAGAAGCAGGAAACAGTTTCCCACTGTAGGTGGGCACGTCCTGGACCCCTGCATTGCCTTGGAAAGTAAGCCACTCAAACCCATGTCCACGCATGTGTGTGCTATGTTGGTTTATACCCTCCTTCCTTTCCTTTTTTTCTTTTTCTGGTTCTTGAAATCAAACCAAGAACCTTTAGAGCAAGCTACATCACCTACATTTTTTTCTTTTTTCCTTTTCTTTTCTTTCTGTTTCTTTCTCTTTTTTCTTCTTTTTTTTTTTTTTTTTTTTTTTAGTAGAACTTCACTAAGTTGCCCAGGCTGCGTGTAACTTATGATTCTCTTGCCTCGGCCTTCTAGAGTACTGGAAATTGCAGTGTGTGCCACTGCATCCAGCAGACACTGTTTTGGACCAGATCACTGCATTATTTATAGGTTCACCCAAAAAGAATTGTTTAGAAAACACCATGAAATGTTTTCCCCTACAGGCAGATCTCAAAGCACATTCACATTTTAAAGACTCTGAGAAGATCTGCAGTGTAGCGTAGACCTCCCTTTGTTGGAATGAAACCTATTTTGAAGAACAACACAATCAGGCTGAGGAGATAGCTTGGCAGTCTAAGCACCTGGCTGGCAAGCCCAAGGACCCAGGTTTGATCTCCAGTACCACATGCCGTGATGGCTCCAGAACTCCAGGCGCTCTGTGTTAGTCACCAAAACCAGGTGTGGTGGCACACACCTGTAATCCCAGCACTGGGGAGGCTGAGGCAGGAGGGTCACTATGGGTCCAACCTGTGTAGTGAGACCCTGTACCAAATAAGTAAATAAAATATTTAAAACACACACACACACACACACACACACACACACACACACACAAACATAATTGAAGGGAACAAAAGCAATGCCAGGCCTCTTATAACCTAGAATATTTTTTTAAAGGAAACAAAGAACAACTTTTTGAATGTGAATTTACATTGCTAATTATTTTCAATAGCTCAACCTAAAGATAAAGGCAGCAAGCTTTGGAAAGTTCAAACCAAGCCAATCACCGTTTTATGCCTGTGACTGTGTTTGCGCATGTCAGATGGATGTCCACCAGCTCACCTCCTAGGGCCTAAAGCTCTATCTTTAAGCCTTAACTTTTCTGAGAAACAATCCACTCTGCCCCTGCAGGGTACCTCTATGGTATTTCCAGTGACCTGCATGGGACAGCCACTAGGACACCATTTTGAAGCTCTAATGCCACATCTCAATTTACCATTGCTCAGAGTTCAAAGCTACTTAAACTCAACAATGGCATGTCCTGCTCTGAAAACGTCCATCTTACACATAGATTGGAGGCTATTTGCTGTTTCTGATTTCTCCGTTTTTCCAAAGCAGGCGACCTTTTCCTGAAAATGAGGGACACTGTAATGTCCACAGTCCCCAGCCTGGAGTCCTTGTTGGGTTCTGAACAAAGCACCCCATTTCATGAAGAAGCACACAGAGAACCCCAGCACAGAACCTGAGGGATGATGACTTCTGAAGACAAGCATGCTCCCAGCCCCCTGCCTGAGAACAGTGGTCACCACCCTCACAGACATGGCGAAAGCCAAGCAAGAGAACATCCAATAGCGAGCTTGCTTCCAAGAGAGAAAGCTCGACCAGGAAAGGACCCCAGGGATGCCCCAAGGGAAGGAAGAGCAAGCTAAGGACAGGCAAGACAGTGAGGGCCAGGCAGGAGAATCAGAGCAAGGCAGTGTGAGCAGCAGGCATTAGAGCAAACACAGTACCTTGCACTCAAAGAGAGCTGGCGATTAATGAGCTGCCTTGCCATTTAAAAAGCCCATCTGACTTCATCCTACCACAATTGATGTAAGATGGAAAATGAAATTCTAGAAATTTTCGGAATGACCATTGGAAAACTTTCGTTTAGGCAAGACATCAGGGTGGGAAGATGCCATGCATTTTAAATAAAAATAAAATAAAAATTCATAGAGTTGTTTTGGAGCTTGAGAGTTCCCATTCCGTTGTCCTTTGCATTGAAAGGTCTAGGATTCTGGGCAGGTGAGTTAGGAGCCATGGCCGCTCCCTCTGCACCTGGGAGCACATAGGAATCCATGAACAGGTCTGAGAAGCCTCAACCTCTTACCAAATACAGAGCAGGAGAAATCAGTCTTCCCAAATGAGAATGCTCTGTGGGACAGGCAGGCCCTGGGGACTTTGTACCTGTCCAGGATGCCACCCTGAACAGGTTCAACTGGCTCCCCTCAAACTGCACATCTTACACGTCACAGAAAGGCACCCACAAATACCCAGGGAAGTGTCAAGTGGACAGGGACAGGTGGAGAACAGCAATGCGATACTTGGGGTGATGCACCTGACAAAAATGCATAGCAACCAATGATCAGACTCTGAAGGGCCAAGCAGGAGTGAGTCGCTGCCGCACAGCAGCTCAGCCACCCAGAAGCCTGCTGTCCTGGTTCTTGGCAAGAGCAGCCGGACACCTCCTTGGGCCTCATGAAGTAGTCAGCAGCATTGTGCTGCCAGCTGAGAAGAGAAAGAATGTATCACAGCGATTCTGACTCATGCTGTTTATTGCAGCTTCTTCCACAAAAGGCAAAGTAGAGGTCACTGGCTTATTGTAAAGCCTTATTCATAAAACATGATGATAACTAATAAGTACTTACTCAGTTTGGCCACTTGGTGGGAGGCAATGCAGAGCTTTTTGTGGTGCATTTGGTTGTTCATACCTATTGTAAACGAGGCTGAGCTCCCATTGGGATAATCTTCAGTGGTTCCCACAGAGGCACCTACCCAACCTACGCACTTGGAAGGATGGCAATGCCAGGAATTCTCATTTCCTGACTGTTTTCAGTTGTTAACTTTAATGATAGCTCAGCCAAAGATGCAGAAGTTGAGTAATCTTGGGTACAAACAAACACCAAGGGCTCACTAGAGTGTGCGTCCTCAGATTCCCCTACATGAGACAAAGCTGACAAGTGACCCAGGAGCCATGATTCCTAGCAGCACAGCTCAGGGATGACAGGACCTGAGAAAGACACCAGAAATGCTTGTGTATGTCTGTGTATTAGTTTCCTTGGATTGTTGGAACAAAAGGCCACAAACTTGATGGCTTAAAAGAAATGTTTTCTCATGGTTCTGGAGGCCATAAATCTACAATGAGGTGTTGAAAGGGTTGATTCCTTGTGGGGGCTCTGAGAGCCTTGCAGATGCATCATTCCTGTCTCTGCCTCTGCTGTCGCTTGCTCTCTCCTTTGTCCCTGTGTGTCCTTGCATCTTCTTACCAAATCCCCAAGTCCAGCTTGATCTTGTTATTCTTACTGTGATTGTATTTGCAAAGATTCTACTTGCAAAAAAGGTCACAAGCAGAAGCAGTAAGGGTTAAGACTTAGACATATCCATTGCAGGGACACTATGACAACCTGCATTCATTTTTAAAATGCAGAAAAAGCAGGGGTGGACTCTTACCCTTCATCATCTGTCCATTAGGAAAGTCTTTGCTCCCACTGACCCAACTCCTACTAAATTCCAAGGATGTCCACACTCTTAAGTTTGGCATAAGAAAATCTATTGTATCATTTTTCCACTTTATGATGAACCAAAACATAGATTTTTTTTTTCCTAAGGATAGAATCCCTGTGACTCTTAGTGAAGATAGGGGTATCAGCAGAAGTCTTCATGAAAAGCACCTGGAGAAATCGTGGCAGGAGAACTTGACCTTGCCCTGGCTCCTGCCTCATCACTTCTCTCAGCAATCTGTTGCTTAAGGATTCTTCCTTTGGTCCAGCACACTGGGTCCTGGACTTCTTTTCTTTCCTTTTCCTTTTTTTTTTTTTGAGACATGATCTTGCTGTGTAGTGCAACCTGGCCTTGAACCCACATAAGTAGCCCAGGCTGGCCTCAAACTCACAGCAATCATCCTGTCTCAGTCTCCTGAGTGCTGGGATTACTCAGAAGAAATCTGGGAAATTTACTGGGAAAATAAGTGAGGAAAGGGGGAGAAAGGCAGTGCTGCTCACCCTCAGCAGGATTTCAGGTCTGTCAGACAGACAGGGACTAGAGTAAGATGCCTCCTTGTTAAACCTATCTCT
Organism: Octomys mimax; assembly: GCA_002564305.1. Classification (NCBI taxonomy): domain Eukaryota; kingdom Metazoa; phylum Chordata; class Mammalia; order Rodentia; family Octodontidae; genus Octomys; species Octomys mimax. The sequence goes on along the minus strand of NDGM011167736.1, from coordinate 41 downwards.
GGGTAGTTTACAAAAATCTTTCATGTGGTCTACTGTGATTT
>NDGM011167725.1:0-13163 GCA_002564305.1 Octomys mimax | reverse complement strand
ACACACACACACACACACACACACACACACACAAAAGGAACGAAAGTTACTTATTCCTTATTTGAGGGTGGAATATCAGAGAAGCCAGGGTAAGAGGGCCAAGGCAGGAGAAGAACGTATGGTGTGGATGCTAACACAGGCAGTGTGCACCACAGAGCAAAGATGGTTGCTTGGAAAATGAGGTTTCTGCAGAGAGGCCATTAGGAACCACCTCTGAGTCTAGGATCAATCCACAAGGAAGCAATAAGAGGGGAAAGGACATAGTCCAGGAGGACAGAAAACATACCTGCAGGTCTCCTCTTAAATTTTGAAGATAGTAACAAATAGTGCCAGCTTACCCTGATACTCACAAAAGACAAAGGGTGTCCAACCAGGCCAGAACTTCAGGTCACTCTTGGGGGATAAGGCCAACTGACTCCACAGGCTGTATACTTGGAAAGGGTCCTGGAACACCCGGTCTAGTTCCAACTAGGCCTCAGAGAAAACCTTTTGTAGGATTTTATAATATTTTTGAAAGATTAAAATGCCTATGAGATCCTAAAATTTCCTCAAAAAGAAAAGAATCAGAAATTTCAGTATGTTATCTCTAACAGTAGAATTTATAACTAAAGCCAAAATTAAAATCGCTTCATTCTCAAATGAAAATTTTCCTTCCTCAATAATGGATCCACTTAAAATTATGTTTTCAGTAGGTTATAGGTTCTAAATTCACAATTTATACAGCAGGCAAAATGAGACAATTATGAGATTAATAGCAGAAGAATTTAAAATGTCAAGAGTCATTAATTTAAGTGAGGAATAACTTCTCTGCACCTAATTTAATTAATGTCAAAGCTGGCAGAACTTTGTTTTTCTGAAAGGAAATATGAAATTGGATAAGAATAACATAGTAATCATGGTCTAATTCTTGCCCTTCAGAACCACAGGTTTTATTTCTCAACAAATCTGGAAAAAAGAAAAAAAAACAAAAAACAAAAAACTTTTCACTCACACCACATCCATTACTGAACCAGGGAGGGAATCCAAACACATTTTAACGTGCTCACTACCACTGAATCACAAATGAAGAAATGTGTAAAGTCAAAGACCCTCTGGCCTGGCTTGTCCTCCTTTCTGATAGGACTATGTGCTAGAGTTACTTCAGATTGGATGCTATCTCCATTCAATGTAGCACCAAAGAACAAATCAGGATAGTGTTAGAAAAATAAAATTTGAACAGGTAATGGAAAATAGAATCCCATTTCATTGTCAACTAGATTATGTCATCGTCAAAGTATGTTTAAAAATAAAACTTATATAGTAGAATATGTAACACTTAAGTTCTAAAGCAAAATGGTGCTTGCTATTCTGAGTAAATAACAAAAACATATAACATATAACATATATAACAGAAAAACATATAAAAATACTTCAGTCAAAAGCCTTTGTCAGTAAAACTCTACAAGACTTAAAAATCAGGGTTGTAACCGACTCAGCAAAAAGCAGAGAAAGGGCCAGGGATATAACTCAGTGCCACAGTGCCTGCCTGATAAGCCCTGAGTTTAATTCCTGGAACTTTTAAAAAAGAAGTGGATGGAGAAAAGAAAAAAAGAATGAGAAACATCAACTTAAGATACACTCCAATAAATATAAATACCTTGATGTTTTATAATTTTGTCTATATCACTATTATATGAGCATATCCTAATACTTCATGGGACAAAGAACACTAAGTAAAAACCCCTCACAATCTTCCCTGGTTTTTTCCAGGTTATTATACTTAGGATGAACAGCAGGAAGAAGTACTTATGGACACCTCTATTCACATTGGAAGCAGATGCACTGCAGAAACCTGAAGCTGGACTAAGGACCTGGCCTTTCTCACTGTGGTCTTCATTCATCCACTATACTAGTGAAGTCCGTGAGCTTTGCAGTCAAACAATTATATTTTATTTCCAATTATTAAACATGCAGTCTTGGTCAAGATCCTTGTTTCTTCAACTATAAAATAGGTGCAGTAGAAATCTATCGGAAAGTGCCACCTGAGAGATAAATGGCATAAGAATGGAATCATAGTACAAACGAGAAGTAAGCACGCCCGGCACTGGAGAAGTGAGGTCAGCGCTGCTTTGCGCCATTCACTTGCACGTGGACAGGTCTGGAGCAGAGGTTTTTTCTCCTGGGTGGAAGAATAGGTCTGTTTTTAAAACTGAGAAAATGCCTATATGTAAGGATAAGGGGCATTCACAGGGAAACAAACCTTGAGATTTCTTTCACTGAAGATGTCAAGATACCTATTTGCTTACAAATTTCTATCTACTGCTTTGTCCGCACGGAGCTTACTATCTAGATTTACTGGTCCAATATGCAGAGATACAAAGTATGTGCACTTACACAGTCACAAATATGCTGGAAGGCCACAAAACAAACTGACAGTACTCACCTCCAAGTGGAGCAATTCCAGTTTATTGTTTTTTATATTTTAGTTTTTTGAAAAAAAATGTGTGATGCATGTGTTCATTGTTTCTTTTTGGTGTTAATTGTGGAATAGAATGCTCAAACGATAAAAATAATGAAATAAAAATTCCAAGTGGCTCCAGCTCTGGTCTGGTGTTTCTGCTAAGTGCTGAGACACAGACACAGACAGGCAGGCAGGCAGGCAGGCAGGCCGTTCCACTAACTATCATCTTTCCTTCCACGAGAGGATGTCACCCATGGGTCACAAAGTGTAGAGCTTGTTCTACTCCCCGAACCACTGGTCAGTTGTGCACCCAAGTGCACTGAACATTATAGAGTGTCAATCATAATTTCATAACAGAGTTGTCAGAAAGAAAAAAACGCCTTGTGCACTTGGAAATGTCAAGTATAACCCAATAAATGTCAAATAAAATTGAATTGTTTGTAAGAACTTAGGGGTGGGTGAATGGGACGCGGAGGCAAGACCTTCAGAAACCACAACAACCTGTATTTAGTTGAGTCTGAGTTGCTGAACCCCCCCCCCCCATGGTACCATGCACAGAACAGCATGCTAACTTCCTCAGGAGAGTAATCTGTGACTTAAGTATTTGGCTGTTCATTCAGCATTCCCATACATTTCTCAGCTACATCAATCTTTATGGCTAATGCAGCAGGTCACTAAGGCATATAACCACTGTTGGTTAACACTTTTTTGACATTTCCATTGGTACTGGTAGCAAACTCTAAAAACGAAGCCAAACTGAGATGGTACAAGGCCGAAAGTGCTTAACACACAGTGACCTCCTTTACAGTGAAAACAGTCCTAGTGATCAGATTCAGCACACACATCTATAGTCAGCATATTGTACTCACTTCTACCACAAGCAATTGTTTATCAAAATAAATGGAAGGTCTGTCGACAGCAACTGACTTTCTTTGGATGCTTATTCTATTCTTTCTCCATGAGATTACACATTATACCAGTTAATCTTAATTGTTAACTTGACTGAACTGAGACCCTCCTGGAGAGATGACTGGGGTGCGAGGGCACTAACCTCCGGAGTGGGGTAACTCTTGGAGGAGTGCATGGCTAAATGGGCTGCCAGGAGATGGACTTATTTAAGAAAAGAGGGTAGAGAGAGCATGACCTTGAAAACTATCTGCTCTCTGGCCTTCTCTGGCTGTTTGCCTACTCTCTCCTTTTCAGATGCCTAGAGTTGAGAAATTTTTCTTCTTTGTAATGTTTCTGTCTCGGAGCCAGCCAATTATGGACTGAAACTATGAGAAAAAACAAATCTCTCATTCTTTCAGTTATATATGACAAGTACTATGTTCCAGCGACAGGAAAGCTGAACAACACACTTAGTAGTGTTTTATTTAAAAAGAACAGGTAATAATAAAGTAATTCCTATGAGTCTTTAACTTGATCAATGTTTTTTGAGCATTTCCCTGTGGCGAGTTCTTTGGACAAGTGATACAATGAAGAGTCATCAGCTTTGAACTTTAGAGTTCAAAGTCAAGCTAAAGAGAAAGAGAAACAGGAAAAGGTAAATAGCACATGAAATCTACAGTGACTGGAAAACAGGATCTCAAAGGGACACCCAACTACCACACAGAACTCCAGGGAAATTTCTGACAGTATTATTCAGTGAGGTAGAGGTAAGCACTAAAGTACAAAGGGAAGGAAGAATGATTGTCTACAAAATCCAAAGACATTAAGGAACCCTACAGGATTCAGTGAGGCAAGAAGGGTTTCAGCCAATATGCTAGGAGTTAGGCAGTTAAATTGTATAAATGATAAATAATTAAAAGTCATCAGAAACTTAGGTAACTATATTTTAACCACTTACCAGTCCAATTATTTAACTATAGGATGGCCAAAAATTATATATATTTTTGTTGGGTTTTATAAGATACTATAACAGGAAATATAAAATGACAAATTTACCAAATTTAATACAAGGATCAACTAGTTGAAGTGATACCTGTCTGAGGGAGACTGATGATAACACATAAACAAAAACACTGTGCATGTGACCCTTGCGGTAAACTGTACAGTGGTTAACTAAAAATACAAATTAGGCAGACAAACATGAAACTTTATTTTTCATCAAGTCAAAGTCTACCCTTAGAAAGTTTTGTTCTTAACAAGTACTAGAAGAATTTTGCAGTGTGCTAAACAAATTAGTACATCCCATTTCTAACCCATGCATATCTGCAATGATATCTCCCACCCCAAAATTCACCTTTTATTATATCACACACTACTGCTTTCCAATAGAAGTATTCTCTTAAGTTTATTCATTGTCACAGTTGGTTTTTCCTCTATCAAAGCTCCACAACCCCCACTGGTAATTAGATTGTCTCAGGTGGTGAATGGGGATTATTTCCTGCAATATAAAAGGGGAAACACCTTACAATCTTCCCTCAGAAGAGCAGCGTGGGGATGTTTATAACCACTAAGGGCTCCTGGACACTCACATCACCTTCTACCACTCCACCTCTTACTATGTCACCTCCAGCAGTAGGCTCTCCCTGCTCCAGAAGACTCAGTCATATATGGCCCTGTTCTGATTCCAACTGGGAACAGTTACCCTGGACAAAACCAGCATCATCATTTATCCTGATCCTCCCCCACAACTCTCTTGTCCTAGCTCCTCACAGGTTTGCTTCAATACAGACAGGGGATCCTTTTAAAATATCATGTCACTCTTCTCCTCAAAATCACTGCGAAGTTTGCAAAGCCTTGCAATGTGGTAATTTACTACTATACTCCTAGGAACTGAACTATATTACTTTTCTTTTGCTGATATAACAAATTGCCATGAAGTTAATGGCTTAAAACAACACAACATTTACCATAAGTTCATTATATTGCAATGCTTGTAGGTGAAAGTTTGTCTCAGTGTGACTGGATTCTATACTTAATAGTCCGAGCAGGCTGAAACCAAGCTTCTGGCTAAGACTTTTTCATTTGGAACTCTTCTTCCCTCTGTACTAGCTACTGGCATGGTTTCATTTCTTAACAGTTAATGGAAAGAGGTCTCCACTCCCTCAGAGGAATGACAAATAGGCCCTTAATTCCACGCTCTCAGGGGCTCACGTGATCACACTGGCTCCACCCAGTTAACCCACGATGATCTGTCTTTCAGGTCAACTGAATATATGTAAAGTCTCTTTTGACATATGCTACATACTTGCAGGTATAATATTAGAGGCAAACATCTTAGGACCAGAACTCTGTCTACTACAAAACTTAAGAGAAATGAAAACATGTTCCGCACAGACTCACACATAAATGGTCCCATAGCATTAAATCACCATAGCCAAAAATTCAAAATAACATAAATGTCCACCAGGTGATGGATGAGTACAATGTGTTAAATACATACAGTAGAATACCACTTATCAGTATAGAGAACAAACTACAATACATCATCAACGTGAATGAACATCATCATTACATTAAGTGAAAGAAGCCAGATACAAGAAGTATGGGCTGCATGATTCCATTAGAGAAAAGACAAATCAATAGGGACAGAAAGCAGATTCTTGGCTGAGACCAGGGATAGAAATGGTAGTAATAGAAAATGGGCATGAAAGAGCTTACTGAAGAATGAAAATGCTCTAAACCTGGACTAATAATAGTTGTTCAACTTGATATACTTACTAAAAATTATTGAACTATATTTGAAATTGGTAAACTTCATGATATGCCAAATATAACTCAATAAGCTTGTTAAAAATAAATACAGCCTCTGCAAAAATGGTTTCATGTAAACTTTCTTGTAAAGCCAATATCCCTGACTTTAACCATATGCCATATGCCAAGTCCTACATGATTTGTAGTTTCCATACCTCAGTCTGATCTCATTCCTATGCTGTGCGCTTTCTTTCCTTTTAGCCTATTCCTGCTAAGCTGAACTCATCAACACTTGACAATTCCATTTCCAATACACCCACCTCCAACACTCTGAATTAGTTTAATACTACTTGGACTCCAGCTCTCTCTTAAATTAGTTCTAAAGCAACCTGATCTTCACATGAAGAGGATACTCAATGCTCCCTTCTGCTCATCTATGGGGTAAGAAAATGTATAATGAAAAATGATCACCCTGTAAAAAGTGGTCCAAGCTGAATACTGTATCACACTGTAAAAAGTGGTCCAAGCTGAATACTATGATACTTAAAGAACACTCTTCCGAACTGGAAACCCACCTTCACTTGTCTCCAGCTACCAAGGGCTGCCAATAAGCTGCTAAAATATAAGAGCTAACTACACAAGACCACTATCACACTGCAAGTGCTCTCTCCCTGTAGCCTCCTTTCTCCCCTTAACCAATTAAGAATACTGTTTTATTTCAATTATTCCCATGATAGGTTTTCCTCAACATTTGTAAAGTAATGCTAACATCAATCAAATTATATCCTAAACTAACAAAACTCACCCTTCATTATCAAAACTACACAGGCAGTTAATAAAGTGCAATAGGTTTCCAAGAGAACAATTTTCTCCTTTTTAAACAAACTTGGGGTGGGGTTGTTTTGGTTTGGTTTTAGTTTTTGTGTGGGTGTGATATCAAGGATGAAACATCCTATTTGAGGTTCTAAATGACTTCCAAAGTGGATGCACTTGCTGATGATTGAGAGGATCTTTCGTCACTAAATTTCCCACTGTCACATTTGCAAGTTAGAGAATGAAGTTAGAGAATGAAAAGCTGATGAAGTAACCAGAGAAAGCTCATGTAAACTCTCTCTCTCTCTCTGTCTCTCTCTCTCTCTCTTAAAAAAAGGCCCCAGCAAACCTAGACTGCATGGAACAAAATTTTCTTTTTCAAATAAAGTGTTTTAGAGAAAGAAAGAGAGAGGCTTTTAATGAGATTCATTGATTTTGAGATGAGAGGTAAGCAAATTTTACAGCAAAAGTCCAATATGCCAATTTTAGTCCTCAGGCAGCCAATTAATCTACCCTTCCCAATTGGTCTGATGCTTATGACCCGATGCAGTGTTTTTTGTTTTGTTTTGTTTTTTAATGAGTATTTTAAGTAAAGAAGGTAAGACCACCTCTGGCTCCTCCTGTACTTTATAAGCTCTGCTGGCTGAGCTTTTCAAATGCTCTAGAACATAGTTCTAGGATTTTCCTTTCTATTTTGAAGACATCATAACTTCAAAATTATCTTGAAACCAGCAGCTGTAGTAGTTAGGAACACATGCTCAGTTTTATATTCCAGTTCCAAATCTGAGACATATTAGGTTAGAAGATTTAAGTAATTTGCCCAAGGCCACACAGAGTAAGTGACACAAAAAGGGTGAATCAAGACAATCTGGCTCCAGGATAGATGTGTTCAGTCACCACTCTGATGGGCCTCCCATTTCCTGTACTACTCTTCTTCTATGACCACTATCACTGCCATCTTTCCCACTAGCCTAGTCATCAAAAAGTAACACTACAGACATTAAAACAATTTTTCATTTAAAGTCTTGAATTCTAAAATGCCACATTCACCAAATGCCATCCAATAAGCAACTGCTACATTCATTATTTTTTCTAAGCTATTCCAATGAAATGGGGAAGAAAATATCATAAACCTTATTTTACAAATGGCGGAATTCAGCTAAAAATGATCCCGTTTCCTAGCATCACTTGGTGACTGAGAGGCAGACACAGAACTGATGATGCTCAACTCTATTTACCCAGCATGATCACATCTTAAAAATATTTAAGCTTCCCAAATGAAAATAGGTATACTGTTTCTAGCCATCTGATCTACCTGGAGAAAAACAAAGCCAAGCTGGCTTGCTAAGCACATTGGAATAAATAAAGCATTAAGACATGAGTAAGGACCTATCATAAAGAATTCCCACATTGTGTCTGTAGTCAGCATAATAACTACAGCATTTCTTTTCATTCTGCATTCAGTCTGTGTAATTCAGTGAAACCTTAAAAGTGACAAATGAATGTGAAAAAGAGCTGACATCTCTTCCAAGATGTGAGAAGATGCCAGAAGGACTCTAAGAAAGTGCAATGACAGCTGAATTGGAGGAGGGCAGGATTTAAAAAGCAACTCACCACTTGTTTTTTTATGTCTCCCATTTATATTAAAAAGGTAATAGAAACAACCTGAAATGGTGTTAAAAGAGAAAAGATTAAGCAAATTGTTTCTTCCCTATACAGTTAGCATTCCAAAATCTGGTCCGAACCAAAATAAGTAACTTTCAAATATGTCACCAAGATGTGTGGTCTGGACTTTACTGGCAAACATTTTTATCCATTTCAAAAACACAAGAGGAAAACATTTTTAAAGGTTCTACTCCATCTTTTAAAGGGTCTGAAGAATTCCTAAAGTGCTGCAATATGCACAATTGCCAAAATTTTACTAAAACAAACCTCTTAAAATTAATAAATTACCTGTCAAATCCCATAAAAACAGATGGTCACTTGGAGACAGGAGATGATGCTACCATTCTGTTCTACACAGCTGTTCAGATGAAGAAAAGGCCATTCCATTTTCCATAACACACAATAAACCTGGTGGAAAGGTTCCAATCTTATGCATAAAAATGAAAATTTGATGCAGGTGCCTCTGTTACACATCTGGTTATTGTTGAGTAAATGTTTTTAATAGTAAAAAAAAAAAAAAAGGTATACTAAATGGCATGGTAAAGTTCTCTGCTGTCAAAAGATTTTAAATTGCTCAGTGTTCCTAAACTGAGGTACTCTGTTATGCTATTTAACACAATTAAGAATTTATTAGTGAATGCCTCTCAATAAGAAAGTACACACAGCTCCAATTGTTCCTTTTTGTTATTCCTTTCAAGAAGGTGTTTCCATAATTTTATCAGAAATCTAACACATGAAAGAATAGGTCAACACCACATTAATGTCACACATCTGAAATGAGATTTTGATTTGTTAGTCTCTAACACATTACTTACATTACTATAAATCATGTGAAGATGAAGACATACGGCCGCTAAGAACTGTTATGAAATAAGCAATACCAAGAGATGTCTGTATTTATGCTCAGAGCTCTTTTAGTTCTATATTTTCAGCAAAAGACATGAAACTTGTAGTCAAATATATGACCTTTTTTTTTTTCAGACTACTTACCAGAACTGCTAATGTATAAGTCTTCAAAGTGACCACAAAACAAATCTGTGACATTTAACTGTTGTCAGAGATGGAGAATCTGTATGACAGGGGGATCCACATAACACTGGTAAAATGATTAAAATTTGAATAGGTCACTATGAGGTAAATACTAAAAGTAGTGAGTCCTATCAGGAAGTTTTACTATCTCTCCTCCATTAAAATTTATAACAGATCCCACTGGAACTGTCTCCAAATGCTTCCACAGCCTATAAGGTCCCAAAGATCATCTTCCTGCCCCCTGCAACCACAGAGTTCCTTAATCATACATTCCAAATAATCTATAAGGCTCTTCCCCTTAGATTTGCTTGCAACTGTTCAACATTCACACCTCATCACAAGACTGTTTTCCCATGACCACTGGCCACACCCATAGCCTTCCATCACTATCACTCCACTCTCCTGTATTTTCCTGAAACCACTGACAGCCTTAAGACATTGTTTATAAGTGTCTACATGTTCACTTTCTATCTCTTCTTACTAAAATTCAAAGGTTTCCCAAGAGATGTGTATTCCAGTCACATTTCAAGCATCAAGTATCTCCATATAATAAATACATAGTGAATAAAGGAATAAACTGCGTTTTGTACTAAAGTAAAAAGCAGGGTGACTGCACTAAATGAACAATTCATTTGACCCAACTTATGCCCTGGATACCCTATTACTGGAATTATACTGGATTTAATCAGGGGATGGGATGAAGAGTACTCCAGGCCAAGTGGATGACCCAGAGCCTATGCTGCTCTGCTATGGATCATCCCCAAAAGCAGCCCAAGTGGACTACTGTGTCTTCTAAACTTCATCAAAACCGGGAATGCAAAATTCAATCCAGAGTTCTAGCTCATTATTCTATTCATGATGTATTATACTGTACCAGACAATTAGTCTAGTTTATATATACATTAATAAAACTGCACTTGGAAGAGTATGTGGACTTACATATTTATTTCTAGTCCTGGTCCCAAAATGCAGGGACTGGTCTTCAGCTAAGTGCTTTAAGCTCACTAGGTCTAGGTCCTCATTTGAGAATGAGAAATAATTCCTGACCTATCAAATCTCAAATCACATGAATAACAAATGAGACTGCATATACAAATTAAGCATATTTTTAAAAAAATATTCCATTATCCTCTTTCCCACAAGCCTCCTTCAGTGTTCCAGCTATTAAGAACCATATTATCTATGTCCAATCTCAAAGCTATGTAGCCTTGGAGAAACTTCTGAACCACATGGGTTTGATTTTTTACTATACAGTTTAGAATGCTAAATGTATTGTACAATTCTTTAAATTGTTTCTCCTTCTACAAAGTTTCATATTCTTTCCCATCAGGAAAAGATACTCTACTGAAAGGAATGAAATCTTTGTTGGTTTGTTTTTCTCATGCTTGGGATGTAACCCAAGATTCTGCACATGCTAGGTAACCTTGCTACCATTAAGCTATTCTCCTAGCCCATTTTAAAAGGATTAGCTATCCCCTGTCCTCCATTTAAAAAAATTATTCTAGAATTATTTATCGTTATAGTGATATGCCAACTGAAAACTAGCCCTTCTACTTACCCCACTGACTACAGACTTGCTTTCCAGGAAGAGTACATAATATACACCGGGGCTGTGCATTTACTGATCTCTAATCACTTGTTGAAATGAGCTAAACAAGAAGTATACCCATGGGACTGGTTTAGATCTCTCAGGCTGTCTGTCCCAAAGCCTTTCCTCTCACCTTGAGAAAGGATGTTTCAGAGATTTAATAAGTCAGGAGCACACAAAAAGAACATATGAGAAAAATAAGACAGAGAGATAAAGTCAAAAAATGTAAAAAGAGCAGAGAGGCGAGTTGGCCACAGGGGTGGGTGGGAGACAGAGAAAATAGACTGGCTAATACAGAACAAGGCAAAACAAAAAAAAAATTTTTAATGGACTAATATTCAAAAATAACTTCATTTTATTTTATTTTTTCACTTTTTAAAGAAAGTACAAATTAGAATTAAAACAGAAAAAATTGCAAGTGATACACATTTTCACTTAACAAAGTAATATGAATTTCACAGTATTTGTTATAATACATAGTGTTGTCTTCCAACCAGTTACTCATACTACCAGATATATGTATGTAAAATTGGAAGAAAGATAAAAAGAAATGAATAAGAAGACAAAAAGGACAAAACAATTGAAAAAAAAAAAAGAGATGAAATGAATTAAAGCATTAACTGCTTCTTTCCATAGAGCAGCAGAAATGCCCAGTACAGTTGTCCAAATCATCCCGCTTACATACACAGATAAATCTCCTTCTCCTACTTTCCTCTCCTGTCCTCCTCAACTCAGTAACTCTTTCCTTTTGAATAAGTTCATTTTCTTTTACCAGTGTCTATTGTACCCTTCAGATTGTATTTTTTCTTTTAGTTTCTCACATTAAAGAAACAATATGATGTTTGCATTGCAGGTCTGACATTTCACTACAGAGTATAGTCTCTAGTTGCATCCATTTGCTGAAAAAGACTCAAATTTATCCTGTTTTATAGCTGAATAATACTTCATTGTGAAAAAATACATCTTCTTTATCCATTATTCAGTTGATGGGCCTCAGGGTTGTTTTCAGGATTTAGCTATAACAAACTAAGCTGCTATAAACATGGGTGCACATATAAAACTGTGGTACGGGGTTTTCAGTTCTTCTGTAAAATTACTAGACCAATGCCTATCACCATGCACAAAACTAAAGTCAAAATGGATCAAAGATTTAAATATTAAAACAGAAACTCTAAACCTTCTGATGGAAAATGTAGGTAGAAATCTGAAAGGCATAGTGGTAAATAGAAGGTTTATAAAAACCAAACTGCAAGGGAAATACTTCAAAGAATCAACAATGGAATCTCATATTTTTGAAATTTCTGCACTTCAAAGCAAATCTCCAACATAGTAAAAAGAAAACCAACAAACTGGGAAACTTATAATCGACTACCCCTTCAACAAAGACCTTTTACCTAGAACATACAAAGAATTAAACAAAAAAAACTAAGGCCCCCCAAATTCAAAGACCCAATGGGCATCTGAGATGAAAACATACTTCTCAGAGGAAGAAATACAAATGGCAAGAAAATATATAAAAAAATGTTCAAAAATGTTCATGGGTCATTTGAAAAATGAAAACAAAAACGACAGTGAGCTTCCATCTCACCCCAGAAAGAATGGTTTACCTGAAGAATCAGCCAAATTGTGGAGAGGATGTGCAGNAAAAAAAAAAAAAAAAAAAAAAACCTTCTGCATTGTTGAGAGGAATTCAAACTGCTATAGTTTGTTGGAAGTTGGAAGGCAGTGTGGAGATTCCTTCAAAAGCTAAGATTAGAGATCCCATTCAAGCCAGCTATTTCCCTCACAGGTATTTTTCCAGAACAACTACATTTTCGATGATCAAAATTATTTTTCATAATGCATTACATTTATCAAATGGGGCTACTACAGTCAGGGCTTTAAGGGAAAAGATTTATGGTATTCTTTTTTATGTTTTGTTATTGCTTTCTTTTTTTCCATAATTTTATTGAAAAACAAATAGCAATGAGACAGTTTCAAACCAAATTG
>NDGM011167685.1:0-15319 GCA_002564305.1 Octomys mimax | reverse complement strand
AGAAAATAGCTGTATATCTATCCTAATATATATATATATATATATATATATATATATATATATTCTCTTTTTTTCACAACAAAACAGCCCTTTATTACACCTTTGCAAAGTTAGTAACACGACACCAGCACCTCAGCCATCAATGCTACTCATAGCTACTGTTTATTATGGGGAGAAGACACAGATCAGAGGCAGCCAAGTGCAGCTACATAGAACAGGTGTAGACAAAGTCCAGCAGGAGCTCTCACGTCCCCTCCCTGGAGTTGGGACAGCTCCTCAATTTCCCTGTTTGACGTAGAATATAGCTAGCTGGGAAGTTGAGCTCAGAATCCAGGGTTCGTCAGGCCCTGTCCACTGGCATGGCCGACCCCTCTTGTGCTGACCTTGTCTCAGTCTGTCTGCAGTGGAGCTGATCCTGCATGATCTGAAGCCCACTGTATCTCCTTGTGATCTGGAGCCGCTGCCTCTGTGCAAGCTGTTGTTGGCTGCCTGTTGTATAACCTCAGACACAGAAGGATGTTGCTATCAGGTGTGACATTCCAAGGGTGTGGGTATCACATCTCTGTATATGAAGACATGGCTCAGGGCATGACAACTCAGGAATGGTCTCCACAGTCCTCTATTCAGTGCACTTGGAGACTATGAAGGGTGACTCATTTTGTGCTGAGAATACAAAGCCTTGTGTTACTTATGATACTTACTGACTTTAGGAGGCCTAGATCATGGTGGATGGGCCCTTGAGAAGGTGCAGTTGTTGTGGCGTACATGACAATGAGGTGGGAAAGGCGAAAAAGGCGAGTCAGAGGTGACAAGTGAGTTCAGGGTAGGGAACGTGACTGGCCCCTGTGTAGGATGAGTGGCATTTTGACAGCTGCCCAAATGGTGGCCTTTACTTTGACTCTGGAGGCTGTGTCACCTTTCATCTTCACTCATTCCATGCCCACCCACCACCAACCTCTTCACTGCCTATTGCTCCTCCAGCTTCTGGGAAGTCTGACTACTCCAGCTGGCTCTGCCTAGGTCTGCCTTGCAGCCTCTTACTCCTGCTCTCTTATTTTTACCTCTGGCCATGGGGAGGTTGAGTCTCAGGAGAAAGAAACAATGACATTCCAAGAAAAGTAGACTCATAGGCTGGAGGCTCTGTGCTAAAGCACTTTATTAGTGTGCCTGGATTTCATCCTTACTACCGAAAGAAAAAAGAAAGGAAAAATAGAATCTGTTATGGCTTGTATTGGGATAGCCCTTCAAATCCTCATGCACTCACAGAAGATTTTTGAAAAGTGGCTGGATCTAGGGTGAATGAATGTGGATTAAAGGTGCCATAGTTAGATTAGTCCTCTTACTGGGTTAGCATCACTGTGGGTCCGGATAATGAGCAGGCATACTGTCGAGGAGGCCCTTGTGGCCCTGCTGAGATAAAAGGGAAAAGAAAGACTTGCTGCAGTTGCCGCCTGCTGCTTGCTGGCTCCAGCCTGCTCTACCATGAACTGTTTCTCCTCTGGGTTGCCCCTCTGCCCAGCTACCCTGCCTTGGAACCAGCTGAGTATAGACTGAAAACTCTACAAACTATGGGCTGGAATAAATCTCTCTGACTGTCACTTGTGGGTGCCTGGTACTGTCTACCAGCAGTGAAAAGATAACTAAGACAATATCAGTTTTAGAAAGAGAAGTATGATCTCAGAGGTAGGAAGTCACACAGAGTGACAGAGTGACAGAGTTCTAGGACAACCTGAGAGTGTGTTCCAGCCCATGATTTGGAATAAAAGAATTTAGCAAATCAGAATTTCCCCATTCACAGACAAGCCCAGTGGTTTAGGACAGTATGACTGTAGTTAAATGAATGAATTATTAATTAAGGCAAAACTTCATGTATAAGAAATAATTTTGAACATAGTCATATTGTGCTAGAAAGCCACTTATTCCTGGAACATACAAGTTAAATAAAAGTAAAATGATTGCAGTGGAACTCTAACCCTGTGTCTGCACATACATCCAGAGGTGCTTCTCAGTAGAAAAAGCCTTTGCTCATTGCTTCCAAATTTACTTTACAGTTTCAAACTTAAAATCATGGGAAACCCCAGAACACACTTCCACTGTGGGCATGAAGAGGAAGATACAAACAGAAGTAAAAGTGACAGCACAGTGGACAGAGGCCAGTCTCAACAAGGGATTCCTTAAGGCTCAGTGCCTCTGGAGAAATCAGTGTAAGGTATCAAAACTTGCACTGTTTATATTTTGTGTGTGAAATGGATAAGTTAAAAATTTTATTTCCATTTGCTCATTCACTTACTCGGTACACTGAGTCCTGCTCCATGTAGGACAGCGCAGGCCTCGGGTGCGGCTGGGTGTGAGCAGGGCCCTCTGGCTGCAGCCACATTTGCAGGATGGCTGGACACTCCTGGAGTTACAGATTCACTGTAGTCTGAGTTCCAGGAGTGGGACAGGGATGGAGGCTGTCAGCAGGCGCAGGTCTTTAATAGCAAATCCACATGTTGGGTGGGGTCTTCTTGAGAGGGGTCACAGGCAGGACTTAGATGTCCATGTGGAAATACAGACAGGAGTGCATGGGAAAGGAAAGCCATGTGCCATGTTTTGTAGATTCTGAAGAGTTTTCTGTAATGTTGTTTGGAAGAATAAGTGAAAGTATCCCAAAGCACTTTTAAGTGAGATGCCTGAATGCACTGCAAGGTGGAAAAAATGTAAACAATCTCATTTTGATCTTGAACCCCTTCATTCTGGAGTCTGACTACCCTTCCACACTCCTTTACTCATTGAGACCTACTGGGTCATAGCAGAACCCCTCCCTGCCCCAAGATCCCCAACCTAATCACATCTTGGGGACCCCACCACTCATGCACAGGTAGGCCCAGAGGCTTAGGGCATGAATGTCTTTGAGGTTATCATGCTGGTTACCATACTTATGTCACCTTAAAGCATGATCTATGTTTTCTGGTATAAGAGGAAGAACCCCTGAATTGGGTCCCGCCTTTCCAAAAGGGCCTTCTGCCCACTGGAACATAGTTGGCTATTGGCCCCCATGCATCTGCTGCTGCTCTTAACTGGACTATTGCAAACAGAGTCATTCTTTCTTATGCATCAACTCATAATTTAAAAATTTAACATTAAAATTTGTAATTACTTTCTGATTATAAAGATAATGTCTTCTGTTATAGGAAATACAGGCAGGCATAACATAAGATAGAATCATTTGTAATCTTGCTACAGAGACGCAGTAGTGGGTTTGCTGAGATTGCAGTAAATTTCCTTTCAGTATTTCATATGATTAATCTAATTAGGGTGCTGCTAGACATGCAGCTTGCATTGTGGCTTTTCTTTTATCCAGGGGTCAGTTACCCTAGTTTCTCATGTCAGTATGTTTTGAAGTATTTGCAGTATGGAAACCATAGCACCCAAACACTTGGCAGAGAATGTCCACGTGGATGCGCCCAGACCTCCTGCTTTATGAAGAAGCCCATGAACTGCCTTTGCACCAAAGACTAGGATGGTGCTGGTAGGAGATGCACTTGAATCTAACTTTATTTTGCTTTTTTAAACAGTTAAGTATAATTTGACAAGAGGCATTTTAGAGTTTCTTTGTTTTGCATCTAGGTGCACTAAGCCTAAAAGAAGAAAATACATGGGAAGTGTTGCAGAAGAGTAAGGATGCCTCTTGGGTGGCAGGAGCCTGCACTCAGGACACAAGCAGCAGGTGCAGGCCCCAGCCCAGGCTCACGCGCAAACTGTCCAGCATGGCCTGCCAAGGGGTAGCCCAGAACCTGTGCCAGGGGCTTGCAAAGTGGAGACACAATGGAGCCCCTCTCATTCTAACTGAAGCTCACCTCCTGCGAGCCTGACTTGGGTCAGGTATGCTCAGCTCTTGTCCAGCCTTGGCCCTTACACTGACTTGGGTCACCCACATCTTTCTCTTCTCAGGCTCAAGGCCACTCAGGGCTATGGCTGCCTGGCTGCAGCGCTCCATGAGTCAGGCTTTGCTGACTAAAAAGCGGCCTCCCAGAGGAGTGGAAGACCAGCAAGATTGCTGAAAGGAGCCATGTTTTGTCAGTCAGGTAAATGTCCCTCTTAGCTTATCCTCATTCCTACAAAAGCTGAAGCTACATTCATGTTGGCCCCACATTTGTGGACTGAGGAGAGATTCTGGGCTGCTGTGCAGAGGCTGAGAGGTTAGGATCTGCTCCCCTCCACCTGACGCAGAGAGACTTCACTACGGCCAAGGACAAGGGAGGAAGAGAGTGTCTGGTGGGCTCGGCCCTCATGGGGGGCCACTGCACCCCTCACCTGCAACTGTTAGTGGGGTGGGAAGGTGGGGACACTTACAGCTCTGTTCCCCAACTGAAACATCTCGCCTGAGGTAAATGAGACCTTTTCCAGTGTGTTTGAAGAGTGTGGTGACCTGGTTTACTGAAATTTTCTTCTTATTAACTGTATCTCGTGAAGTACTGGGCAAGTACTATTTTCAATGTATTTTCTCACTGGTCCTCAGTAAACACCAAGTTTCCTTTCATTAAGTAACAGAATGACAGCTTTTTGGAGCTCAGTGAAATCGTAAGGGATTTCCCCAAAACTCTGATTTTACAGATGAAGAAACTGAACCTAGATATTTATGGCTTTGTGACTAATTTCCCTGGGTCAGTGTCATTTTTCTCCATCTTCTTGGAATTCTTGATAAAGCCAGTGACATTGCTGACATATTTCCTGTTACGTTCAGTACCTGGCATGCTCTGATCCTCTTCTCCTCCTGTTGTGTCTCTGACCAGCCCCTCTTTCCTCTGCACCTGGTCTGCTATTCTTAGGCGTCAGCTCCTGGCCTCGGCCCTCCAAACTCCAAACAGTATCTGTCCGTGTTAGACAGCAGTTATAGTCCGGGGCCTGCAGCAGCCTCAATGCTCATGGATGGCAGAGGGGAGACTTCTCTGCGTCTCCTGGGTCAGCTCCTGCACTTCTGAGGATGACCCCTTTTCCCGTCATCTCCTACACCATGAAGTCCCCTCCTTTCGGGACATAGCACCAGCCATGCTGGAGCCAGTGGTGTTTGTCTTCTGCTCCGTTTCTGGCTCTCACCTTCACTCCCACTTTGCGGAAGCACTGCCCTGGCATCGTCTACATCTTCATGTAGGACTGCAATCTTCAGACTTCGTTGTTTATGTCCTGCTCCTGTACTCATATCTTTTCTCTGGTCTTCCTGCCTCCATCGTATAAGGACCCTAATGACAACATTAGGCCACTCAGATAATCTTGGATAACCTTCAAGATCCTCAACTCAGTCATAGCCCTTTCATAAGGGCTATGATAATCTTGGATAACCTTCAAGATCCTCAACTCAGTCATAGCCCTTTCATAAGGCACAGTGTTCCCAGGTCCCAGTGGCTAGGGTGTGAACATCTGTGAGGGTGATTCTGCTGCCTACCACAGACACTGTGCACACAGTATGTAAAACCAGTGGCTTAGCCATTGTCCCTGTAGGACTCCTTCTCTTCCTCTTTCAGATTATTCATATTCTTCTTCCAGAATCATCTTTCACAATCCATTAATTTCATCATGATTAACTTAAAACAGTTCCTATTGCTAATCACATCAAGTTCAAGGTTGACTGAATGTTTAAAGGATCACAGTTGAATCCCACCTTGTAATTCAGTTTTATCCTCAAATCTGAGAGGAAGATGTCCCCTTCCATATGGTCTGGTCTCTTCCTGCTCTCTCACACTAAGGCTTCCTTTCAGGCTCCTCATCATTTGTTTTGGTCACTTTATGCAGGACAAAATACCCAACACCAGCCACATAAAGGAAAGATTTATTTCGGCTCATAGTTACGTTGTGTGGCTCAGTGGGTTAATATTTTAACTTAGGTATTGTGGACTGATTGGGCCAAACAAGATTCAGGCTTAAATAAAAGAGTCAAATGGTATGATATTAGGGCTCCAGGAGGTTCAAAACCCTCTAATAGAATCTGAGATCCTCTGGAGGCTGTCTTTATTTGGTTTTCAAACAAAGGAGGGAGATGCTGAAGAAAATGGTAGAATCTGAGCAGATTTTGGGAGACAGCTCAAAGATTTCCCTCTGTAGTAAGGTATGCTAATTAGGAAACTACCTTATCTCTAGGTGGACATTTATTGTAGGAATTTGGAGCTGGCAGCTGTGTCTCCTTGTGGCCAATCGGGATTAGAGCCAGGTATCCTCAGCCATGGCCTTATCTTGTTCTTTGCACTGCAGGCCTCAGTCAGGAGCAGGGACTCAGAGGTGCACTTACTGTGAGCCCACCACCTGTGTCCAGGCAAGGGGCCTAGGCCTTGGACAGGTTCACAAGTCAAGTAGGAAAGCCAACTGGTTGATTTTTAAATCCTTCTCAGAGCCACTTTGTGGTGGTCTCCATCAGCGATTGGCTGGTTCCAAAGCAGAAATGGCATAGAAGAGGGATATAGTGGGGCAGGCAAGGCCTGCAGAGGGGCGTAGCAGGGCAGAATCGGCATGGCAGAGCAGCATAGCAGGACAGAAAGGACCTCCAGAGGGGCGCAGCATGGTGAACGTGCCGTGTCATAGCAGCCATGAAGCAGAGAGAGAAGGGAGAGACCATCCAGCCTGGGAGAAAGGCCCTTCCAGGTCTCACCCCCAGTGACCTGCCTCTTCCAACCAGGGCCAGCTTACCAATAGCACACTCAGCTGTTGAACTCACTAGTGGAAGAACACATTAATGAGCACAGTGTCCCTGCCATCCAACCTCCTTCCAAGCGAAGGTGGAATCTCTCATCCGTGAGACTCTGGGGGAACGTTTCAGCTTCAAAGTGTAACAGTATTTTCTCCACAGTATGTCCTTTGTCTTTTTCTCACCCTTCCCAAGCTGCCTTGACTCTGTGCCTGGGAAAACTACGCCTCCTGCAGGAGCCCCTCCAGCTGGACGCGTCTCGGTGTGAGGGTCTAGGAATGGGCTCTCTATGGTTGGGACTCTGTCCCTGTGCCTGCATCCTCAGCTCTCAGAAGTCAGGGTCATGTCTCAAAGTGGCTTTTCCAGCACCATCATCTGCATGGTTTTCACAGAGGCATAAACATGTCAGAGAATGCAACTTGCGTACAAGCTTATTCTGTTCCTGAGGGTTGTATGTCACACATATGACAGAGGGGCTTAGTATTTTGACATCTGTCATCCATTACTTTCCTCAGTGTCTTGAATTGGACAAATTGCAACCTAATTTTGTTCCAGTAATCTCAAATCACGTTGCCATTTGCAGGGGTGATCTTTTGCAGGAAATTGTTGTTTCCTTTGTCGAGGTAGAGATCACCTCAGAAGTGTTTCTTTGAAATGGAAACTTGAATGGATAACTGTCACCACCCAAGCAGCCCACCTTGGAGTTGGTCTCTGATTCAGAAGAGGAATGAGAGGTGCATGGTGGTGGTTTCCATCCAGGTACATTCCGACCAGTGCAACCCACAGTAGGGTGTGAAGCTCACGAAGGCACTGCTGCACCTGCCCATTTGCAAAGGCACCTTCACCACTCGCACCCATGGTAAGGAGGGAGCGAGCTGAGCTGAGGAGGAGTCTCCTCAGCTCTAATGCTCCAGTCCAGGACTGTGTCCAACACTCTGACCACCCTGCAGGAGAGGGAGCAGGGCCTGGGTGTTTGGCCTCCCCTGGATATTGGGGCTGGAACAAACAGAACTTGAACTTGGGACCGTAGAGTGAGGACAGGAGTCAGTTCTCACACTGGAGGAGCACCTCCTGTCCCTAACGCTGCCAAGTGCTGTGTCCTTAGGACTGCTGTGACCAAGAGTCACTTCTCTCATGCTCTCGTGTGTTCCTCCTATTCACTCTGGGTAGTGGGCTATTCCACCTACAGAGCTGCGGTGAGAGTCGGCGGCCAGGTGGACCCCCAGTGCTCATTCCCAGGCCCTCAGCTCGTGTGGCCAATGGATGGGGATGTGCTCTGTGAAGGGAGGAAATTTTTTTTTTTTTTTTGTATTTAGGACAGGGTGTACAGGGTGTACAGGGTCTCACTGCATAGATCAAACTTGTAGTGATCCTCCTGTTTACAGCCTCCCAAGTGCTGGGATTACAGGCAAGCACCACCATGCCCAGTCTCAACTGGCCAGCCATCTCAGGGAACCCTGGGGGCAGGGCCAGCACGGCAGACCCGGGGATTGAACTCGCAGCCTCTGCATCTGCCTAAGCAGGTGCTTTAATCCTCTGAGCTATTTATTTGGTCAGCCCTTGGGAGGAAATTTTGGATCTTGTTTTCTATTTAAACTTGCATAGATCACAAACATCTTTTCTAGCAAGTAATTTGTTTTGACATCTGAAGAAAATGTATATATGAACCTGAATTAAGAGGAATGATTTCATACTATATACTACACATTGAAAAACTCATATTATTCAGAATTTTCACCTTTATTAACTCTGCATGCTGATATCTGCGATCTAAGCAATTACACCGAGGGCAGCAGTATTTAATACAAAACCCATGGCTGAATGCCTCTCATCTTAGTCTCCTAAATGTGCACCATTTCTAGTGCCTTATCAATTGTCATTATATTCTCTTTAAAATAAGTTTCAGGCTGGGGAGATAGCTCAGTAGAATAAGCTCTTGCCTGGCAAGTACAGGGTCCTGAGTTCAATCCCCAATACCAGACACACACACACACACACACACAAATTAAAGTTAAAAAGACAAAAATTAAGTTTTCTTGAAAACAAGCATTACTATTCAGTTCTTTGTCCAATTTTGCATAACTATATCTGTTAATCTGATTAACAGATTTGGCAATAAAATAGATAATATAACGACCATTGCTAATTAGCTATTCTTGTTTTGAAAATCTGTAACAGATATACTGTTATATGTTACCCTGTTTCTGTCTTTGTTTTTGCTCTTTGTTTTGCTTTTGCTTATACTCTTCAAAATTACATTACATTAAGTTTAAAAAAGAAAACTTGATACTGGCTACATTTTCACTCTCCAATATGGAGCGAGAATTTGGCCTTCTGCAATTCTCTCTCTGTGTACCTATTCCACTGACAACAAGCTTACTGAACCTGCATCCCAGGTTTTAGCTATCTAATAATTTGTTTACAATACCAAAAAGCTGTGTGAGAAGGTATGGCCCTTTAAGACAGGAAGTCAGTTTAGAATCAATAAGGGGGCTCAGGAGATGAGAGGTGGGGGGGCTCAGGAGCAGGTGCTGAGGCTGCAGAGATGAATTGTGTTCCGGCACAAGGTGCTGCTGCGGACTAGGGAGGTAGCCCAGGCGGAGGGAGGGTCTCCTCTGGACAGAGGGGCCTAGGAGTGGTGCCGAGGACAGCGAGCTCCTTCAGGGAGGTGACCAGTCTACCATGTGTGCAGGACACCCAGGGGAGGCCACCTAGGAGGCGACCAAGGTAGGGCATCAGCAGGCTCTGCTGCTCCTGCCCAAGTTATCTCTTTCTTTAGGAAACAGTCCCTTTCCCTGACTGTGGTTGAACCGTTTATTCTTCTTTTTGTATATACTCCGCAGTTTATGTATAAAAGCATATCTGTTTTTTTACTTTATTACTTTTTTTACTTACTTTTGTTAGTACATGTTTGTAGTGTACAGTGTTTATGCTCCTCGTGGGGAGTGTTGTGCGCATGTGACACATCTCAGTTCTTTTTTCCTTCCTTTTCCCTTTCCTTCCCCATCCATCTCTTGATTCCTTTCCCACTTGGAAATGACCTATCTTTCTACTTTCTATTCTCTATTGCTTATCTTGCTTTTATTTATATGAGAAACTCAAAATATAAATAAAGAACCTTTCTGTTTATAAACAGGAAAGATTTTGTAACAATTTGAGATCAAGAGCCCCTTCCAAATTCCCAAGATTCCTGGAGGCTCTGCCTGCTGAATCACCTCAGCCCCTTAACATCACGCTGCAGCCTTCCCACAGTGGTCCTCATTAGTGGTCTCCAAGGAGAAAATGGAGAGGAGTGGTGTGAGTGTGTGTGTGTGTGTGTGTGTGTGTGTGTGTTCAAAGGACCTTTGCACTAAGCTACATCTTCAGTCCTTTTATTTATTCTTTAAATTTTTATTTTGAGTCAGGGTCTAAATCGCACAGATTGGGCTTTAGTCTGTTCCTTTTGCCTTAGCTCCCAGAGGGCTGGAATTTCAGGCATGTGCCCCCACACCTGGCTTTGCTTCAGTTTAACAGCTGTGTGTGCCCCCCTGCCTGGCTGACACTGGCACTGCTGACAGGAATGTTCCTTTCACCTTCAGGGGATGCAGAGGTCTCCCGGGGGACCTCATCGTGGCTCTGGCAAGTGGCTCCACACAGCCCCTGGTCTGGGTCTGTCTCAGTTGGGGGTGCTGATGAAGGAGAAAAGGATTCCTCAGTGTCCCCTTGAGACCTCTGCTCATGTCTAAGAGTGCTCAGACAGGTCACGTTGGTCGTCTACGGACGCGAGTACTTTCTACTCACTTTGGGTGCAGGCCATTAGGGAGCAAGCAGCTCGGCCCTTGTGTTCCTAGCCTGGCACGGAGTGCATAGTCGGGTACTAGGAGGCCCAGAGAAGGGCCTGCTCATGCTCGCTTTCAGCAGGAACACGGTGAGGATATCAGTCCTACCGAGGGCAGAGTGGGAACACCAGGGAGCTCCCTGACTCTTCTTCTCGACCAGAATGCTGACCAAGCATCTGGAGACCAGGGAGGGAGTGGAGGCAGAAGAACCAGGCCCCAGAGCCAGGCCCAGCTCCGAGGACACCACAGCCAGGGTCCCCTGCGAGGAGCGCTGGGCAGAACAGATGCTGGTGAGCAGGCTTTGGTGAGCGGGGTCGGTGCACATGTGCGGGAGGTTGGCTCTTGGGGATGAACCTGCTTCCAGTCTGAGAGCAGACACTGGCACTTGCCCTTACTTTGGTCGTCCTGCAGGACCATTTCAGCAATGTTCTTCCATTGCATGCCAGCATTTCATTTCCTCTTAGGAGGAACATGTGGCTCTTCCCCTCTGTGACTTTCTCTTCTGATGGACCAGAGGCAGGGTGAGGAGTTAAAGAAAATGTGAATATATCGGGTTCTCTCTGGTACATGGGGCTTTAAAAGATTTGTTTAAAAAAATACTGAAGCCAAATGCACAGAACCCAGAAAGTTCATATGGCTTGAACCATCCTGGCCAACTTCTAGGTCCTTATGAGCTTCTGTTCCTGCTCCACTTGGAGGCTCTGCTTCCCTGAAACCCCTGGCCTGCACTACCATCTCCCCAACTCCCCACCACTGTTTATTCTTGGAACAAGGCTGAAGACCCCACGTGGTCCCATGGAAGTCTCCCAGAAAAGCACATCCATTTACATCCAGGGCTCTGCTGTGGTGCAGTGGCTCCAAGAGGCCATGCCCCCAGTGTCCATGACACCAGGCTTCACCCAGACATGTGACAATGTGCTTCATCAGCTCTGCACAACACAAACTCTGGCGAGATTGCATCTTGCCCACAAAGAAGCTGAATGCCCTGCTAGGTCACAAAGCCAGGACTTGTAACGCTGTAGCCCCCACAGTGAGCCCTGCACAGCAAGATGAACCACGTGGCCTGCAGGGGTGGTGGGGACCATTGGTGTGTGGCCCTCGGTGGAATGTGTGAGCAGGGAGAATGGTATTGTCCACTCTGTGAGAACGCTGCTCCAGACTGCCTGGAAGGACAGAGAAGGGGACAGGTATCACAGCCCTACCGAGGGCTGCTTGGAGCAGGCAGCCCTGGAGGAGGGCTTCCTCATGAGTACCTCACAGTCCCCAGCACAGCCTTCCTCCCTCACCTGGCCCTGTGTGTGCCCAAAGAAGAGCACAGGAGGAGCCTGTGTTGTTGCTGTAATGGAGGATTTCTTATCTTCAGCTGCTTTCCCCTCCCTCACAGCCCCAACCTCAGCCTCTGTCTGGCATCTCAGGCTGACCCAAACCAGGGAGATCCAAACGTACAGCACACAGGCAGTGGAGGGCCGCGGGGTACCCCTCGCTGCTCTCAGTTCCTAGCTGCAATGGCAGACAGCAAGCATTGGAGGGGATGGAAGGGACCCAGAGAGCGAGCACAGTCCCCAGTGAATGAGCCGATGACAGCAGAAAGTAACAAAGGGGCCACCCAGCCTAGGGTCAGCAATGTCCCCAGCCCTGAGTACCGACTGCTAGGGTCTGGCTGCGGTCCCCAGTTGGAGAGTGTCACCCCTACAGGGCTCAGAACTGTGGCACACAGGCATCTGTGACGAGCAGGAGGCTCAGAGCTTGCCCCAGGGCAAGTCCCTGGTGAGTAGGATTCAGGCAGCGGAGGAGGAGGTTGGGGGGGGGGGTGCTTTCCATACTTTCCATGCATCCTTGTAACTTAACTATGAAGTCGGAATTCAGCTCTCAGTTGATAGAATATTGTCCCCTCCACTGTCACTAGCCTGCTAGGATTTGTGAGAAGTCACTGTCCGTGCCACACAGTGCACACATCCTGGTTCTGGAAGGGCAGTGTCCCCCTCTGCTGATACCCAGGGACATCTTGCTCACCCACCCTCTGGAGCCCAGCTGTGCTTCTGGACTTTCCCTGCCTTTCCTGGCAGCATCCAGGTTGCAGCCTTGATGTGGAAGGAACACACATGTGTGAAAACACCACACTGAGCCCCATTCATATGTACAGTGAAAAGATGCTGATACAAAACAAAATAATAACAAAAACAATTTCACATAGGAAAAATGATGGGGACTGAATTGACAGAGTGTCCTAATTCTCTGGTTGGTCACCAGTCACATCCCCATACCCTTCTGCAACCTGTCACCAGTCTTCACCAATTTAGGATCACCAGGACACTTTTGGGGGAGATGAGGAGGAATGCAAATTTAATTTAGAATTAAAATGCAATCACTTTCCCACTCTTTCTGGAATTAACTAGGAGAATAATATGTCTGCTAATTTCTCTTCAAATCATTGTTTTCCCCTTAAATTTTAGTTAATTCGCAATGTGACACTGTTACTTTTGGGAGATAATCTCTGTGAAAGGAAAATACTTTTAGGAAAGAAAATCAGTGTTTTCCTAACCATCACTGGTTGGCAGTTGGAGCGGGTCCCTGTACAAGAGGCAGACCAGCCAGAAAAACACGCAGGTTTAAGGACATAGTTATTTCGTATGCACATGGGAGATCCCCAGGGAATGAGTGGCCCTCAGAGAGGTGCTGGAGTTTTAGAGATTGGGCAGAACCAAGAGAAGGAACGTGAGTCTCTGGAGACGGTGATTCATGGGAGGGAAAACAAAAGCGCCTGGCCCGTGTCCATCCTTGAGACCTTCTCCAGGACGAAGGTTTGAGGCTGTCCTCAGCGGTTCACCCAGTAGGGTCCAGCGGCTTCTGGCCCTGCGACACTGTGCCTTGCTTCCGGGTATGCAGGGACAGGAGCTCTTCTGCGCCTGCTGCTGCTTGCTTGCTGCAAGTGTACAGTCCATGGCCAAGGAGGCCCATCTGGGGAAGTGTAGTCTGTGTCCCACACCGATTCCATGAGGATAGCATCAAGGAGAAAAGAATCCTGGCCTCTGCCACAGCAATATTTTAACACATGATATCAATTCAGCCACCATCCTTACCAGTCACATGGGGTGGGATAATTCACAGTCAATGCCATGGGAAAAAATAGGTGAAGCTGTTGTCCTTTCCGTTTTCTCCCTGCTGTCATGTGGGAAGCCTTCCGTGGGAAGGGGCTTGGTTGTGATGCCGAGGCTCTGAGGTCCTCCATGTTTTCTCCCCACGGTAGCACTTACAGCAGCAGGTCTCTGCGCTTCGGGGTGAACTCAGGAGACAGGTGACACAGTGGTCTGTTGCTCATAGCAAACTCCAGGAGCAGATAGATGCTTTGACAGAGCAGAACCTGGCACTTCGGGAAGAACTGCAGGCGTGTGGGCCTCAGGGCCCTGCAGCCACCGAGAAGCCTGCAGCCTTGCTTCCCATGACCTTCAGAAAACATGAGCTGGTAGGTACAGTGAGTCCTTTGTATTGTGTAAGATAGTGTCAAAGAGAACCTGTGGGTGGGGTGCTGCCCCTGGAGGGCTGCTGCCCTGTGTTGCATCAACTCCAGGCCCCACAGCAGTGTGGAGCGAGTCTTGGCCAGGCCAGGCTTTTCTGGACCCCAACAGACAGATTGCATCCACCAGGCCTGCCTTGCCCACACCCAGTCTTCCAAGACACACACACAGCGAGCTCTAATGGCCATCGGGGCATCCTGGATGGGCTTGCACACGGCCAGGGCAGGCTTCTCCACTCCAGCTCACTGCACCAGTACTAACGCTGCCACTAACTGTGCCGTGATCATGGGGTTGGGCTTAAGGGATGGAAAGACTTGAGTCTGACCCTTGTTCTTGCCATGCTGGCTTGGATTTCACTGTTCCCCATCCTCATGAGCTGTTTCTCATCAAGAAGGAGAAAAGAATTTTGGTCTCCTGCCCTAGCAATATTTTAACATACAACAACAATCCAGCCACCGTGTTTACCAGTCACATGGGTTGGGATAATTCACAGTGGACACTACTTGGTGAAAAATAGGTGAAGCTGTGGTCTTTTCGGTTTCCTCCTTTGCTCTCATTTGGGAAGTCTTTCAACAAACAGGACAATTGCCACCTCATCCCTTATTAGGAACCAGTGTTGTCTGAGACGCTGTCAGCCCTGCAGCGACCTGCCCGCTGTCATGGACATTTGGCCTCCGTGGCTGGGCTGTGTGACTAACTACATGCCCCAGAGCCTTCATGCAGCCAGTGTTTTTACTGTTTTGTCCCCTTGCTATTTCTCACATGTGAACCTGAAGTGCTCATATCAGTAAAACCACAGGAAGTGATGCTGATATGTGGAACTATGCAGACATTTCCTGGTGTGAGTCAGGTAGTTTCTGGTGAGGTAAGAGAAGCACTAGCATTTTAGTGGTATAGTTCAAGAGCCTTGGGTATTTCTTTCATAGCATAATCATATGCACACACAGACAACACACACACACACACACACACACACACACACACACACCCCTCCCGCAGGCTGTGAAGGCCCTGCGGTCTGCTCACTCCCCAGCACTTAGGGACAGTCAAGAGGGTCTCTCACAGAAGCCATGGATCGGGGACATCCTACTCCTCAGAGATGCCTAGTGGGTCAGAATCGAACCCGCTCTTCCAATGATTCAAGAATCTGTTGGTGCTACTAATAGAGGCTGTTAGGTGTCTTGCGCCGTATCTGATACTACTTCCCAACAAACCAGCCTGCCACTCCACTTGGTCACTGTGTGTGGCTGAGGTGCTATGGAACACATACCCCGGGTGACAGAGAAAGCTCACCTACTCAGCATCACACAGCAGATTTTTGTTTGTTT